>APFE031576883.1:54207-77810 GCA_000404065.3 Pinus taeda
GGAAAGAAACATTAATGAATTAATGATAACATAGCATTCATGCATCAGATTACTAAACAATAAAGATAAGAAAACCACACATAAGACAAAGGAATATACTATACAGTAGAGGCAGCAGCGTACTCCACCAGAGGCTGGGCCCTTAGCCGCCAGCGGATGCTGCGGGGTCACTTCAGAAGGAGAAGAGTGAACAGCAACTCCCAATTCATTTATTAATCAGCCAATTGTGGAATCATTACAACAGCAAAAGCTACAGCATGCAACAATCCCTATCCTATCATGAATAATCCACCATCGTTGTCCATCATTTCTCTATCATTCTTCCATCATTCCCCTCTCCCTCTCTGATCTCTGTTCTGATTTAAATAAAGAGAGATCAGAGAGAAGTTACAATAAGGATAAGTACAACATAATTCCTATTACAAAATTGGTTTGCCTCTAACCATTTGATCAACAAGAACAAGGCGAATTTGGCTTTGCAGCTGAGATTTGGAGGACGGCCGCAACTGCAAATCAGAGAAAATCGTGCTCAAAGAACCCTGCGTTTCTCCCTGTACAGGCCGAATTTGGGAAAACTGTTCTATAAGAAGATAATTGGGCCCGTTTTGGACAAAACCCATGTTCCGGATTTTCCAAATTCGTCTTCATTTGCTCAGAATATTAACCGCAAAACTGTCACTCCTTAAACCAGCGAATTTCTGAGTTGGCTGATTTAAAAATCAAATCTTCAATCTGGAAGTTACTTTGGAGGCTAAAAATGGTAAATAAGGTTACAACCAACTTATTAGAACTATCACTGGTAAAATAATGCATAATAATCAATTTATTATAAATAAAGGAGAATAAATAATATTCATTCATGAGAGCATAAATCATTTATAAAATGGATTTAAATGATAAATTATAATAAATGACATGATGAAGAATGGTGGAAATGGGTGGAATAAACGTTCACAAGTGACAATAATCATGGCATATTAACGACCCCACAGCAGTATAGTCGTTAGAGCCTTAGGTTCATCTCTGGTGTTTCTCCACTGCCAGCGGGCCTGGATAGTACTATGATGGAGTCACAAAGGAACATAGTCATGGCTCTGCTACTAGCGAGCCTGGTCAATACCCCGATGAAGTTACTTGCATCACCTTCCTATGTAAGAAGCCTTTCTCTTCTTTCGCCTTATTCATTTTTCATTTTGAATTTTTTGACTTTTCATTTTGAATTTTTCATTGTGCATAACACTTATTCATTTCAGAGGTGAAAGAGGGATCCTGACTTATTGAGAGCAGAAGAGGTTGTTCTAGTAGAGAGGTAACTTATTGTATCTTTGATGTGCTTGTTAAGGTTTTACCCCTCACCTTACTCTACTTGATTGAGCTGAAAAGGGTTAACCCAAAAACAACTGACTAGAGAAGGTAACACTAGTTAGCGTGCAGGCTTTGTGTTATCACCAAGGTTCACTTTGAACAATATGTATTTTCCTTCGACGTATCATGGATTAAGAGTAGCAAGCTCATCATATAGAGGCAATATGACAAATAACCAAGAAGTGATATTTGTACAAGCCCTCTTGTACTTTACCTAGCTCGTTTCAAGAGTCATACATGGTTTCATTCAAAACTAACCTATGAATGAAACAAGCGACTAACAAACAACAAAGCAAAGTGAAAGCAGAAGCGAAAGTAAAAACAAAGAAAATAAGAAAACAAGCAAGAAAAAAACCAGAAAACAAATCATGTAAGTATACAAGCATGCAAGAAAACAACTAAAAGAAAACACTACTCCTACTCCTACAGTAATGGTGCATGGGCCTAATCACATGAAGTGATACTTCCAATGTAGCCATCGGCGCATTGGTAGACCCATGTTGGTGAAGGGGTTGCCTGTGAGCAACCCGGTTGTGTGAATCAGCAAGCAAGAAAGATATAACAATGAAGACAACCACACTTCGTGTTTCAAAGTGCCCATGGGACATAAGTGAGTGCATGTGCATGATGGGCAGTCCATGGACTTACCATGGTGTTGTGTGACACTACGTGCAACTTTGAAGCATAAGCACACTCTTGACTGTGACATGCAAGCAAACAAAAGAAACAAATATAACTTGCGTCGCGCATGAGTGCTTGCAATGTAAGACTCCTCCAATGCAAGAGCAATGGGATTGTGCAGTTCAAGTGGAGGAAGTGTGATCTGTGAGTGAGATGGATCTTCAATGCATACAGATGAGTGATGAGGAGCCTTGGGTGATTGAAAAATTTCATGATCAGAAGTGAGACTAGCCCTAAGAGAGCGAGGCCCTGATATAACCATAAGCTCGGGTTGAAGTGCCTCGGTAGTCTTGGGTGTCTCAACTTCATCATCAGGTAGATCATCATAAACGGGTGGCTTCGAAAGATCAATAGCGATATATTCATGATCGTGATAAAAAATGGTAACAAATGGATCATGACTGCCATGATCAGAAAAATCAATGAATTCTTCGGCATCCTCATAATCAGATGAATCAAACAGAGGGGTAGATGGAAAGAGAACAAACTCATCCTCTATATCTCTAGAAAAGACATATGAGGGATCAAGTGTATCTTCAATGAGTAACTTATCTCCTCCATTGTCGAATGATGGACTAACATTCAATGAGTCCTGCGAATGATCAACAATGGGTGCATCCGTGGATGAAGACACACATGCAAAATCATGGATGGTAAGTTTGCCAAAGAGGTTAGGAAATAATGGAGGGGGCTCAGATGGAAGGGATTCATCCTTCGCCGAGTGTTGATGCTTAAGATCCCACTCATACTCTTCATGAATGACAATGCATGTTGGTTGTGCAACACCAACTCCATCAATGGGTTTCTCCTTGTTCACAATAAGTGAAGAGTCTAGAATGGACGAACACAAGACAACATCATTCAGAGGAACACCCAAGTGCAAAGACGGAGGTCATAGATAAGCATGCATATGAGAACCTGAAGGACTCACAACCAAATCTACATGAAAATTAAGTGAAGTGATGTTGGGAGAGTGTGAAGTATGAACAGGTGTGTGAGTATGCTCTTCAGCATCACTTAGCAGTGATGGAGTTGTTGAATGAGAGGAAGGAGGACAGTCAGTTGAGATGGTGTCCACATCCACATGAGACTACGTAGCTCCATCAATGAAGAATATTGAGCGAGGCTTGATTTCAAAATTTCTCTTTAGATGGGTAGATTTATTAAGGTAATACTCGAACCGGTCCCAAAGATAAGAAAATTTCATCTGGCTCCTCAGAGCTTGAAACTGCAAGTCACAGAAGCACTACAAAAAATCAATAACTAATTCATGTGAAGACCTCCATTGCTGTAACAGTTTCTGGTCAAGATAGTCTGGATCAAAATGATAGAATGTGTCTTCAATGAGATGACATAAGTGCTCAAATGAGTGCATGGTGTTAGCCGGTAGGCTGAGCACCCAACGAAATGGAGATTCACGAAGTGTGTATGTAAGCAAAAAACTGACCTGTTTGTCAGAAAACTCATCTTCCTCATGAAGCATGGAAAGAAAATTATCTAAGTGCTCAGGCCAGACCACTTCGCCTTCACCATCATATGTGTAAGTGGACAAGAAATTAAAAATGTTCCTCGTGATGGATACATCTTCACGATTCGAAAAAAAACCGTGGGGGAAGAAGAGTGAAAGATTCCATGAAAGATGTGAAAAGGTTAAAAACTGGATGAGAGGACACTACTTGTCATTAGGCCCTCCTTCTAGTGCCCAAAATGTCGATGATGCTGGACCCGCCAACGTGTCAAGGGGATCTCCTCGGTAATAATTCCCAATTAGACTTGAGACCATTTGGTGTAGGAGTCCCAGTAGTGGGTCATAAGGTAATTCCTTGACCGCGATGTCGCACAGAGGAAAGTAAGATAACTCTACCAGTAGCAAGGGTGTGATCGCTATAGTGAGTCAAGGAAGGTGCATGAGAGGTTCAAACACAAAACGGGGTGAGATGTGTGTTCCCCTTGACAACCTGTATCAGTACTTAGCTAGGAAGGGAACACACGTGCGAAGATGCATCACAAGCTAGAAAGTAGAGAATTCGACACTCCAAAGTGATGGTTAAACCAACAATACATTTACAACAAGATTCATATAATTGCATACAAATCCGTTCATACACAATACATTTACAACAAAGATTCATTAAACAACATATATCTTTAAGGCAACCAGAATAGTCCAACTACAATAACAACATATGCATGAAAATATGTTGGTTATTATTATATAAAGAAGTGTAAGTTCCACTCATACAATACATCCATGTAAACTTGCTAGCCCCATCAGTGAAACGTTACAGCGACATCCGCCTGTTCCTCCAAAGAGATGTACTAGCTCCGTGCAGTGGAGAAGCCAAGCCGCATTACAATACTATCCAAGCTTTCTTCAAGATAGTCTTAGTAGAAGCTTGCTAACCAAAATCCTATACAATGAGTTATGAAGGACTATTTATAGAAAAGGGTGGGGTGACCCTTGACATTCTCCTTTGTGACCATTTAACTACCCTCATGACTCTTAACCTACTATATGATGGTTACATCCACTATTGAGACTTGACTTACACTTGACATGACTCAACATTACAATGCCCATGTACCCATGTGAAAAATGGCTTGAACAAGCCAAACTAGACATCATTCTGACTTAGAAAACTATAGAAGTCCAATTGCTATACATCCTCATTTTGATCAACAATAACATATTGACGCGAAGATTGGTTGTCCTTGATAGTGTTCGTGTGTTCCACCGTGACATTTGTCTGAAACCTGAACCTTGCCTCCATAACATCTGGGTACACTTCTCAGGCTCCTCTATCCAACTCATCTGAGAGCATGCACATCATTTTCTTCAATGTGGCCGGACCAGCAATGTACTTGCACATGATGTCTACACTGATAGGCAAGTCTGGGCTAGTGGCGGCGCACATCAACTCATCGAAGTACGAGTCAAGCTCCTGTCAGACTTGCTTCTTGGTCTTCTCTTGAGTGGGAGTCCCAAGTGATTGGATCACATGTGTGTGCACTATAACATCCATGCTCTTGAAATATCATGCACGGGAATCTTGTATTCTAGTGATGAGTTGTGGTAGGTATTCATAGTTCTGGATCTGACTTCGGATATGTGCTTGTAGCTCAACCGCATTGGCCCTCGTCATCTTTGGCAAGTGAAGCGGGTCCCTTGTACTTCATCATCCAAGATTGCATGTTATCGAAAATAGCATGTATGTTCTTCAATATGTGTTCTCTTATCACACATCGTTGCTGCCATCTATGGAGATGGACAGCTGCTTGGTGCACGGTACCAAACTTGGAGTACAATGCTCATATAATTGTGTCAAGGGACAATACTTCATCTAGTATTGCCTTCTTCAGTTTAGCTCGAGCGAACATTGTCACCAAGTCTCCTCCTTGCTGGGCCACCTGTAGTTCCTTCGTCATTCTCACATTCCCAACTATGAGGAAATGAGCACTTTAGCTAGTGGCTTCAACATACACTCTAGTGGCATCAGCCAAAGCAGCTGGATTCTTTTGCACATTAGTCACGATCACTTTTTCTTCAACTTTCGTAGGAAATGTTTGCTCCTCTGGAGTTGGTACTCTATGAGACTACACAACTCTATGATGAGACTCATCAAAGTAGATTTTGTGCACCTCTACTTCTAGCTGACCACCAAGGATTTCAGTGCCTCGTTAATCATTCAAGACTTGCTCATCATTTGGATGCATTGAAGTGGGTGAGTCGACCTCTTCGTGGTGAGGGATGAGGTCGATGTCCTGTTCCAATTCCTACTCCACGTCTGCATCCAATTGTTCAAGCGACTGTTTTATCTCATGGGAAAAGTCTTGCCCCTACAATGGTTCACCTGTTTGCCTGATGCCAACTATTCAGATGAATCAACTACTTGTATAGGCGGCGATTCGTCTATCTGCACATGATCCACTGCCTACTGTATATGTTGTTGTTGTGCTTCCTTCTCCTGTTGGTGCAGCTCTTGTTCTTTCTGGAGTTTCTCCCTTAGCTCATGCAACTCCTTCTCTTCTTCTTCCATTCTCTTCTTATCCCTCTGCCTTCACGTGGTGTGCTTGTCTTGCTGTTGCAACTTTTCCTTAATAGCCATAGCTGCTTGTTCTACAAGTGGATCTGCTCGAAACTTTCAACTTTGCTCCTCCTTCATGCAGTCGACAATCTTCCTCTTTCCTTTGTCATGGACAAGTATGCTTGGCTCTGCTGCCTCTGCTGCTACTACTAGTGCTCTCTGTGATGCTGCTTCACGTTGCTTTTCTAACCACTCTATGGCAAAGTCGACCTATTCATTGGGTCCGGAGGAATTGTAACAATACCTCCATGAGTCTTCCTCGGCCCAATGAAATTCCCTATGGATCCAGTTGAACTGAACTCTCATGCAGTGATCCTTCACAATGAAATGTGTGTCATATGGGTTGAAGCTTCAAAGGTCGAATGGGTTCTTCTTCATCTATTCTGCTTTGACATCCACTTGCTTGATACTCCATATCGCATATAAACCAATCCGCAACGGAAGAGTGGGCCAAGGTGCTTTCTTTTTCCGCTGCAGTCTAGCTGTCAATCTTGCTGAGATATGATACACTAAATCCTGCATGACAATTACATTCAAGGAAAACTTTGGTAAAGCATGCAGCAGCTTCTCCGCACTGAACATTTGGATGAAAGTGCCGGATGGTGAGGCATACCAATCTGCAATGCCTAACAACGCCTCCATTGCTTCCTTTGACATGCAGGGTGGATCCTGTTTGAATATCATCTTGTATACTAGGGTGACAAAATGGTCGGACAGTCATATGATTACTCCCCTGAAGTTGCATTCAGACAACAACTTGAAATATGTGTTCACAATAGTCTCTGTCGGTGACCATGCCCACTCGAAGCCCAAGAACTTATGTTGTGTCGGGAACAGACTACGTCTAAGATGTAGAAGGACATGTAAATCTATGCATGCATACCCTCAGGTAACTGTCGAGCCTTTGTGACTTGTTCCTTCAACTGATGAGCCAGTATGCCGAACCAGTTGCATGGTCTTCCTTCTCTAGCCAATTGGTCCCATGAGATCACCCAACTTTGAGGAAAGGTTTTAGTGCTTGCTTGGTCACTTAGTTGACATGCGAATATGACCAAGTATTGGTATGCCTTCCTCAATATCATTGTCTTGCAGATCTGGTTGGGTGTCATCTTGAAACGCGCTGACTCCTTTACCCAATCCTTCAGAATGTATCTGGAGTTACCTCTGCTACTAGGCAAGTTGAATGGAGGACTCGTGACAGTCACGGGCTTTGACATCTGATACATCTCATCATAATATTGTTCCTAGAAGGTTGCAAGCTTCATCCCACTGACACTGCTCAAGGTCATCGTCTTGGGATTAGTGTGAGAGACAATCCATTGAATCATGTCCGTGCATGGGAATGCAGGGTATCTACATGCAATTCGGTACAAGCCAGACTTGTGGATGTTCAGATACACCTGACGATCTTCGAATAAATCAAGCAAACAACACTCACACAAGTGAATACACAAAAAGCGACAGAAATGCTGAAAAAGACAAGTTGAGGCCACACACCCGTGAATAACTGAGTCAGATGTGTCGAAGAGTAATGGATTTGCTGTGGGTTGTCAGAGATCCAAGATCGGTGTCAATGAATGAGATCTGATGTGTCGAATAAATAATTTTGGTCTCATGATGCGCATGCCAAAAATCTAGAAAAAAGTGACACTTGGAGGGAAACTTATAAAACAACTTTGCATGTAACCCTCGGCTGCTAATAATAGATCCCTGAATCATGGGATTCCTTTTCCATGTTGTCTCCTACTATTACGGGAAGAGTAAGTCATGCATGCATGCAAGTCAAGTATCCTCGGTCCTGGGTGGAACTAGTCAACTAGAATGTTCATGCATGCAGTTGCTCAGCTGCTTGGGAAAAATGCACATTCCTGGCTAGGATCTGGGCTGACTTCCCAGGAGGATTACACAATTTCTAGGTAGAGTTGCTGACTGCTACCCAAATTTACATAAATCCTGGTCTGACCAGCCATGTTGGGAGTGTTAGCTAGAAGGATTGCGCAATCTTGGAGCCCAGCAAGCTGCCAGAGAGGATTGCACAATTTTTGGAGGGATGACTAGCTGCCCTCCAAAAATGCGCAATTTTCAAGGGGAAGTCACTCAACCTACAGCTAGACCAAGTCTAGGTGAACAACCTGTGAGGGGAATGGATCGACCATGATCGACAGTCTATCTTTATGCGAGGAAAACATTGAAGCTTGAGTACTTGATGAAGCAATACAAAGTGTTGTGAAAGGTTGGTAGGGAGGTTCCAAAATAGGCTAAGGAAAAATTTTGGAGGGTGGTTGTAGCTGCTACAACACCACCCTCAACATCCACATCAATTATAGTTTCACCTTCATCCTATTTACCAGTCATGGTAGCTAGTTATGCCCCCTTTGTCTTGCTTGGACAACTTAATGCCATGCCACAGGATTATCAGAGCCAAATACTTCAATTTGATGGCACAGGGAAAATCACAACAAAAAAACACATAAATAGAATGAATGACTATAGATATTTGCAAGAATTTGATGAAGATGATGTGAAAATGAGGCTCTTTGCACAAAGTTTGACAGGAGAAGTTAAGAAATGGTTCAGAGCATTTCCAACAGCTAGTATTGTAGATCTCCCACAATCTCATTTAAGTTTTCTCACAAGGTGGGAAGTAAAGAAGAATCATATTCGAATCTTGGCTGAATATGAGAGTATAAAGGGAGCTTCCGGTGAAACAGTTCAAGATTATTGCACTAGGTTCAATAACCTTTACAATTATATTATAGTAGAAATACAACCTCCACCAGCTCTAGATTTGATCAAATTTCCAGATGGTTTTGATACAGATATGTCTTATCAATTGAGGGAGAGAAATCCTGCTACCTTAGAGGAAATGCAAAGGAATGTTGTTAGTGTGGAAGAAAATTTATTGACTAAGAAAGAAAGGTTATAGGCTGAGAGAAGAGTCATGATCAAAGGAGAACCTTCTTCTTCTTCATCAGATGCAAAGTTAGACACATTAGTTAAAACCATGGAAAGAATGATGGAAAGGATAAATTTTTACCGACAGGGCTCCACCAACAGAAACTCAAGGAGGTCCTCAAATCAGAAATCCTAATTTTAGGAAGAATCCACCCAAAATTAAACAGAGATAACAAAGAGGCCTAGCTGATCAACAAAAAGTAAGACCTCCATTCTAGGAGAATTATGTATATGAAGAAGCTAAGATAGCTGAGGACCTTGAAGAAAATCAAATAAATCTATTTGGGGAAGGAAAATTTGAAAATATTTTCTTAACTAAGGAATAACAATATATATTCTTGTTATCACAACTAGAATTCATCCATGTAGAGTCAGGAGATTATAAAAAGGGATACCAAAATGCTATCATGGAGGTACACAAACAATACAATTTGAGAAGTAGGAAGAAGGCAGGAAATCCTCCCAAGAAGATTCAGAGTGATGCCCCCACCACTAGCCAGGCAAAGGATGATTCTCGAAGGGATACTTCTAAAAACCAAGATGTAAGTATCAAGGAAGTTGATAAACCTCAAACATCTTTTAGTTTTGAAAATGAATTAGAAAAGGTCAAAAATTTTATTCCTCTAACAAAATTAGTTAACAAGAATGCATATAGATTAAGTCATGAAGGCACTAAAGATAGGAGAGGGAATAGACATAGTCAACTTAACTGATGACCAACCTAAATTATTGTTTGGACCTGAAGTTGAGGGGAAGTTTGAGGATGGTAGTGTGCCACCCTTCTATGTCAGTTTAAACATCCATGACTACATTCTACACAATGCTATGCTTGATTCTGGTGCTTTGCACAATCTTATGCCTAGAGTCATTATGGAAAGGCTAGGATTAGATATAACAATACCCTACAAAGATTTATATTCTTTTGATTCGAGAAAAGTAAGATTCTTAGGTATCATCAAGGATTTATGTGTGACTCTGGCTCAAATCCCAACAAAGACCTTGGTAATGGACATTGTAGTGGCATACGTACCTCTCAAATATGGAATGTTGCTATCAAGATCATGGGGAGGAAAATTACAGGGTACCTTATAGATGGACATGACATATGCTACAATTGTTGTTTTTGGTCAATAGAGAAGGTTCAATATGGAAGCATTAATGAAGTATATGGTAAACAACAAAGACAAACCAAATAATTATCCCTTGTATTTTGTGCATTCAGATATAGATTCCTTCATCCTATATAATGACATGTATAAAAGAGGAAGTGTCAGACTTGAAAACTAAATTGAGCAAAACAGAGGAGATGAAATTAGATGCTTGGAAAGAAGATGAAAAGGGTGAAGCCCTTTGGAACTTGGATTTTGATGGGGTAGTGAGAAAGGAAGGAGAAGGGGTAGGTGTTTGGGTCTTAAATTCACAAATAGGTATATCAAAGGGATATTCTTACAAGCTCAATTTCCAATCCATAAATAATATAGATGAGTATGAAGCATTGATTTTAAGACCACAACTTTTGAAAAGGTTGGGAGCTAAAAGGATTTATGTACATGGTGATTTTGAACTCATCATTAGTCAAATCAAAGGTGAGTACTCAGCTAAACGCCCTAGACTAAGGGCCTACAGAAATGTTGTCTTAGATTTTCTGCAGTGTTTCCCATAATATAAGTTATCTCTAATTCCTAGGGGTCAAAATATCTTAGCGGATGCATTGGCTACATCAACTAGCACTTGTAAGATGCATTTTCATCCTAATAGAAAATTTGAGGTGGAAGTGAAGCATAGGCTAGTTGTCCCAGATAACGTTATATATTGGCAGGTTTTTGGTAGTGACAAGTAGGTAGTTTTTTTTTTACAGTTAAAAGAAGAATTTGAGAATGTAAGACCCTCGACGGCGAGCCAAATTTTTTTTTTATAATGTTTATTTAATAAATTTTTTACTATTTTTTTGAGATTTTTATTTATTTTTCATTAATTATATTTTTGTTTTTAAATATGTTTTTTTTTTTGATGTTTAATATATATATCTATATATTATATATATATATATATATATATATAATATATATATATATATATATATTATATATATATATATATATATATTTATTTATTTTATTTATTTTACAGTTTTTTAAAAGATTTTTTTTGTTGCTTTGTGATTTTATTTTTAAATTATTTAAAAAAGTTTAAGTTTTTTGGTTATTTTTTTATTTTTATTTTTTTTTTTTATGTTTTTTGTTTTGTTTACAAGAATAATTTTCTTTTTTAACATTTTAATGATTGATTTTTTTTTGTCTTTTTAGGTTAATTTTGTTTTCGTTTTTATTTTAATTTTTATGTTTGATATTTTTGTCTTTTTTATATATTTGATTTTTTTTTTCAATTTTGTCATTTTTATGTTTTTTTTATATATATTTTTATTTTACTTTTTTTTTTTTTTTTTCATTGTATTATTTTTGTTTTTATTTTTAAATTTATGTTTTCATTATTCTTTTGAAATTTTAATGTTTTTCGGAGTCATGATAAAATATTACGCCATTATTTCAAAATGTTAAAAATGTATCCTGGAAAAAAAAGGGACGTTATTTCAACATCAACACATCAACACTTTTCATTTTCGGAGTGCTTTTGCACATTTTTTACACAAAAAATTGGTTTTCACTGCCATTTTTAAAACATGTTGAAAATTTACCCTGGAAAAAAAATTGTTATTCCAGCATCAACACTTTTCATTTTCGAGTTGATTTTTCATGTTTTTGGGGGGTTTTTTGGCTAGAGTTTTCATTTTGGGTTTATAGTTCCTGTTTCAAAGTTTAAATTGTTGGGTTCAATGGTGGAGGACATTGAGGAATTCCAAAAATTGAATATAAGGGTAAGATATATTCCAGATGAGCATAGAATTGATGTGTTCATAGGGAATTTAAAGGATAACATCCAACATGAGGTTTGCTTTTGGGAACCTGATTCATTGGAGAAGGAATTGAGGTTGGAAAGAAAAATTGAAAGCAAAATAATGGCAACAAGGAAGCGTACCACTCACAACTATAAATATGGAAGTGTTGTTGCCCCTAGCCTTCCATAACCTACAAGGTTGACACCACAACAATTGGAAGAAAAAAGAGAAAAATGGCTTTGTTACAGTTGTGATAGAAAATACATTAAAGATCATAAGTGTGCTAAGAAGAAATTATTTTACATAGATTGTGAACAGGAGGAAGAAAAGGAACAAGAAACATCAAAAGAAGAGGATATACACCAAGAACCAACCCTAGAGAAAGAAGAAATGGATCAGACCATATCTGGTAATGTATTGGTAGGAATTACCACTCCTCAAACTCTCAAGATAGAAGGACATGTCAAGAAGAAAAGGGTAATAATGTTGATTGATTCGGGTAGTACCCATAATTTTATTCATTGTAATATAGCCAAGAAATTGAATTTCTTCCTATATCCAACACTAGAGTGTCAAGTGATGGTTGCAAATGGAGGAACCATAAATTTCTCTGGAAAGTGCCATAATATCAAGTTATCCATGGGAGAATATATATTGAATAGTTCAATGCTTTCCATTCCAATGGGTGGTGTTGATGTACTAGGAGTCCAATGGCTACAATCTTTGGGTACAATAGCTTTTAATTTTCAAGAGCTTTTCTTGAATTTTTTTTGGGAAGGAATGGAAGTTGAATTAAGGGGTATTGCAGGGAAACCGTGAAAGATAATCAACTCTAACAGCATGACAAATCTTCTAAATAAATAACAACGGGGTGTAATTTCACAATTATGTTCACTAGAGGTTCCCACATTGAAATCATCTATTTCTCCAGATCTCTAGAAAGTTCTGGACAATCATTGCAAGGTATTTGAGACTTCAAAATTACTCCCATATATTCATGATCATTATGATGCTATTCATTTGATTCTAGGAAGTGTTCCCCCAAACATCAGGCCTTACAAATATCCATACGGCCAAAAGAGTGAAAATGAACATATGGTTGCAGAAATGTTAGAGGCTGGTATAATTCAACCTAGTCAAAGTTCTTTCTCTGCTCTAGTAGTATTAGTACACAAGAAGGATGGATCATGGTGCATGTGTTTGGATTATAGAGAGTTCAACAAACTCACTATTAAAGATAAATTTCCCATTCTTGTCATTGATGAATTATTGGATGAATTACATGGAGCAATTTACTTCACCAAGTTGGATCTTTGTTCAGGATATCTTCAAATCAGAATGAACACTAAAGACATTCCCAAAACAACATTTAGAACTCACGAGGGTCACTATGAATTTGTGGTCATGCCTTTTGGCCTTACCAATGAACATTCTACATTTCAAGGTTTGATGAATTCCATTTTCAAACCCTTAGAAAATTTATGTTAGTATTTTTTTATGATATACTAATCTACAAGAAGTCTTGAAAGGATCATGTTCAACATGTTGACAGGGTGCTCAAACTGTTGGACGAGAAACAATTATATGCAAAAACCTCCAAATGTTTCTTTGGAGTACAAGAGGTGGAATATCTGGGTCATAGTTTATCTCATGAAGGTGTTAAGGTAGACCCTAGAAAAATTAAAGATATTAAGGAATGGAAAATCTCCACATACATAAAGCATCTGTGAGGATTTCTCAACTTTATAGGGTATTATTGCATGGTTGTTAAGAATTATGGTAGAATAGTAGCACCTCTAACAACATTACTAAAGAAAGATGCATTTTCTTGGAATCCAGAAGCAAAGAAGGCCTTTAAACATCTTAAAGAGGCAATGTGCCGAGCACCAGTCATAGCTATGCCAAACTTCACAAAAACCTTTATTGTGGAATGTGATGTCTTTGAACATCTTAAAGAGGCAATGTGCCAAGCACCAGTCATAGCTATGCCAAACTTCACAAAGACCTTTATTGTGGAATGTGATGCCTCACGAAATGGAATTGGTGTTTTTTTAATGAATGAAGAAAGACCCATTGATTTTTAAAGTCATCCAATCAAAGGAAAGTAATTACAAAAATATATTTATGGGAAGGACATGTTGGAAATACTACATGCACTTAAGAAATGGTGAATTGACCTAATGGGAAGACACTTCAAGATAAAAATGGATCGTGATAGTCTTAAATATTTTTTAGAACAAAGATTATCTTCAGAAGAGTAGCAAAAATGGGTCACAAAGATGTTGGGTTATGAATTTGAAATCATCTAGAAAAAAGGGAAGAAAAATGTTGTTGCAGATGCACTCTCAAGAAAGGATGAGAATGCAGAAGTATTGTTTTGTGCCATTTCTATTATCCAACTAGATTGGATAAACGAAGCAAGGGATGAATGGAATAATGACAAAGAAGTGTGGGCACTCATTCAAAATTTTCAACAAGATCCCACAACATCTAATACATTTAGCTGGAAAAATGATTCGTTATGGTACAAATATCACAATTACCTTTGTAAGAATTCCCAACTCAAAAAAAAAGATTCCTCTATAATTGCACACCTCTCCATTAGGAGGGCACTTAAAAACTTACCAAAGGGTTAAGAAATAATTTTTTGGGATGGCCTTAAATCTGATATTCAAAAGTTTGTGGATGATTGTTTGATTTGACAACAAAATAAATTTGAGACAATTAAGACCCTAGGTCTGTTACAACATTTATCCATTCCAATTCAATATTGGGAGGAGGTTTTAATGGATTTTATCATAGGTTTCCCCAAGTCCAAAGGAAAGAGTGTCATCATGGTGGTAGTTGATAGACTTACCAAATATGCACACTTTTGTGCATTATATAATCCATTTAAAGCCAGTACAATTGCTACTGCATTTATGGAAATAATTCAAAAGCTACATGGAAACCCAAAGATTATTGTAAGCGACATAGATCCCATTTTCATTGGAAATTTTTGGACAAAATTATTTTCTTGTCTGGGTACTTAGTTAGCTCATAACTCATCTTATCATTGTCAACCTGATAGGAAAATTGATATAGTGAACACATGTTTAGAATGATATCTTCATTTATTTGTTTATGATAAATAAACATAATGGGTCAAGTGGTTACCTCTGGCTGAATGGTGGTATAACACTTCCTTCCATACTACATAAAAAATGACCCCAGTTATGACACTTTATGGATATCAGCCAGCATCCATCACATCATCTTCAACAGAAAATTCCAAGGTTCAAGCGGTGGAAGGTCACATCAAGCATCACCAACAAGTTCTCAAACTCTTAAAGGATAACCTCACTTTGGTGCAAAATAGAATGAAACAATAGGCAGATCAACATCGTAGCGAAACAAATTTTGATGTAGGCGACTGGGTATTTTTAGGGCTACAACCATGCAAACAAATTTCTCTCAAGCAAGCTAAGAAGGATAATAATTTATCACCAAAGTATTATGGTTTGTACTAGGTGTTACAAAAGATTGGTACTATAGCATACAAATTGGAGCTTCTTGCATCTTCCCAAATGCACCTAGTTTTCCATGTTTCATGCTTAAAGAGGGTTATAGGTGAGAAGATCCCAGTTCAAACAATATTTCCAGAATTTGACGAGGAAGGAAAAATCATATTGGAACTTGAAGCAGTCATAGAAACAAGAAATCTACAACTATGAAATCGATCAATTTCAGAGTATCTCATAAAGTGGAAAAACTTACCTGTTGAAGATTCCACATGGGGGGATGAGAATTTTATACAGAAGCATCCAGAACTACTCAAGTGTTGAGCACAACACTTTTTGAAGGATAGGGGCATGTTAGGTCCATATACTACTAGTGTAACCCCTTATTGTTATTAGTGTAACCCGCTTATTGTATTATTATGCCCATGTAGTCCCCATGTTGTTATTATTGTGCCCCATAGAAGCCCACTATTGTTATTCTTGTGCACCTACAATACTATTGTTATGTAGGCTTTGATTGTATCGGGATCCATTAGACTCTTATATATAGAAACTAGGTCTTTTCATTTATATCATCCAAGAATTGTTCATTTATGTAATGTAAAGGAGGTTTCCCCCTCAAAGAGGATGATTTTGAAGTCGTTCATCTATCTTTTCTTCTATTTTGTGAACTCGTTGCAGAATAACATATTGTAAATTTTTTTATTGAAAATGTCAAGCATTCATACATCACCATGTAAATAACTATGAAACCTAGGAAAGTAACAACAATCAAAAGGATCTGCAAGCCCCTCAAAACCATAAGAGCATTAACATAAACATTTTAGTGTAACATAACCAAGAATAAGCCATTTCTCCATCAACAATGCTACTTCATACATTGTTATAACACAACAACATCTTCAATATTTATAGTGCAACAAAAGGAAATACACTTATTTTATTAGTTTGAATGACTGACAACTAAGGGAGGGACTTCAACTATCCACCCAACCATAGGATAACTACATGTCAATATTTCTTGTAGTTGACCACCCCTGAGTTGGATTCAGTGTCTAAGGAGTGAAGTGCTTAAGGGAATTCACACCAAGGCCAAACATTCCAACCACACAAGAATCCATAGCTCATAGTGTCTCCACCCACTTATAGGGAATCCAATTCCCGCAATGCCTCCACCTGCTTATTTCTATATAGAACCATAGCCCTTTTATCTTCACCTACTCAATAGGGATCTAAAGCACACAATAATTCCACCTATAAACCCTTGTAGGTATCCAAATTCACAAAGTCTCCACTTTTCCAAATAGGAATCCAAAGCATACAATGTTCCACCCGCTAACCTACAAGTATCTAGAAACAAATTATCTCCACCTATATACTTCACTCTTTTTCTTGTGCTATTCCTTGAGATCCTTCCTTCTGAGAGTTCACTTTAAATATCCTATATGCCTATGCTGGCATACTCCCTGTGAGTGAAATTCGCTCATTTTCTTGAATCTTTGTCATTGTGCCCACGACTCCATATTGTGTTATTATTCCATGCATTATATTACAACTACCATATGTTTATCCTAGAATACTCCACATACTTTCTTTTTATTCTCTTTTCCATTGACCCATTTTATTCTGCTATTCTTCTTCTCCCTCTTGCATGTTTACCAAACCAACATGCCCCTCGCAGGTAGAGGTTGTATGGGGTTCATCCTTAACTCAGAGAACCCATACTCCACCTCCCTACCTATTATATAGGCCATTAAACTTAGTCATAAAGTTGATGGAATATTAAAGGAAGCACCCTGAGTTTAAACACTTCCCAAGAAGCTCCTCCTCAAAACTTTGAATGTGTGTCCACTACTCTCAACACAATTATTGTGTTTATATTTCCACAATATTTACATGAATTTACAATTCATAGTAACATTTACAAGAGGGGTAGAAAAAAGGGTTATTATAGACCCCACTCCCTTAGAGGAAAAGTTTCCTCCTTTTTGTATACCTGAAAAAAAAAAAAAATTTCAAAAATTTTCTATTCTTGAATAAAAAATTCAACAATTTTCTATGCCCGAACACAAAATTCAAAAGTGTTCTATACTCAAACACAAAATTCAACAGTGTTCTATACCTGAACACAAAATTCAATAGTGACCTTTATACACATATATATTTTTTAATTTTCTTTTCTTTTTTTATCCATCTGATTAGACATTTCCCAAGAGGCTTCATCTAGTCTGAATTACTTCTTACACCTTGACCTACTTGATTACTCGATTGTGTTGGACACAGTGTTAGAGATTGTTGGACATTGTATTGTCATTGATTAGCACCTGTGATTAGCCTTGGAGACTAATGTTTTGTAGTTATTGATGTCAAAGACAACATCAAGTTGGTTATTTAGGTCATTGGTAGAGAACCATCATAGTAGTTGAATAATTGAAGATTACTTAAAAAAATATGACTATGACCAGTGGTTGCATGGTTCATAGACCTAGTTGTTGTAGATAGTTTATGGATAGAAGATCAAGTTAAATATATTCAAAAGTGCATGGTTGGATAGGCCGCATAGAGACCTTTCCAATTGTATATGACAGGCTAAAAAACACATTTGGAATCCAAAGATATCTTTGTTTAAAGTTTATAGGTGTTCTGATAAGTTTCCACAACCTAATGGTTCCGCACTATCTCATGTTTACTAACAAATTCCACTATTAGTGGAATTTACTCTTGTGTTTGATAACAACTTCCAGTGTTAGTGAGATTTATGAATTTAAATAGTGAAGTATACATCTCAAGAGGGAAGAAACCCAGGGAGAAAATCCCACCAAATGACACATAATTTCACCTTGGAAGAATGTCCCACCAAATGACATGTAATTTATCCACGGGATTCATGGAGAGGTTTGGTACCATGGAGGGAACTACCCCATGACTAATAGGCCCAAGAGATGATACTTCCCCAGTTAGCTGCCAAATATTGGTGTCCTTCCACAAGATTGGTGTATGGTGCTTTATATAATGAGTAACTAACAGAATTGGAGTAGGGGATAAATTTAATTCATGAAAAATGGCACGAGGATAGGTGGAAAACCGCTGGAAAAATGAGGATATAACACATGGAATTCGAGTGAGGTATGATGATGCCATCCCACCCAAATTGATCCAGGAAATGGTAATGGTTGATAGTTCTGAGAGACGAAGGCTACGAGACAGGAAACTCCTCCATCAAATGACATGAAGTTTCATATTTTGCCCAAAATCTAATGGAGTTTGTGAAGGTTTTGATAGGATGGAACCAAGATTAATAGAGTGAGAGACAAGAATATTATCATTAGCTAACATCCATCAAGGTATTGGAAAATTCACCAAGAGTTTTGTTTTCAAAAACTTTATAAGTAATTGATGAAGGGCTTATGACACTGAGAAAAATGACTAAGGCTTGAAAAACATGTGCAACTGAGGATTTGGCATTGAATCTGTCTAAAAAATTAAAGAAATGTGTGTGAAACTAGACAGTTGAGAAGTGAGAGAGTAGGGGATTTGATCTCATAATTATAAGTGATGGATAATGACCAACTATATGAAAATTAAATGATCAGGACTACATAGAGATCAGAGACTATTGTGGTGTTGTAGCAGCTGCAACACCCTCCAAAACTTTGGCTTGAACTCAAATTTTAGAGCATTCTTTGGCCTTTTCCTTGGTTGTTGCAAACACTTGAGCTCATTTCATGAGATTTCTTAGAGTCCTTTCACCCCTTTTGCTTGTTTGGTCAACTTATGTCTTTTGGCATGCTTGATTGTTTTTCCATGCTTGTGAACCTTTTCTGGTGGTTTCAAAGGTTGGTCTTTGTGTATTTGATTCATCCTAGTTTTGTAAACACCTGTCGCACAAGTGTTGTCACATTATTCCTAAAGTCTATCTCAATTGTCGCACATATCGCTTCTTGTTATGAGACAATCAAACAGGGGGTAATGCTTTTTCTTGTTGTTCTGGTGATCTATGTTTTCATATCATTGAAGTATGCTAAGTGTGTGATCTCAAGTTAAAGTTATTCATGGGTTCGTCTTCCTCTCGCACTTAGCTATTTTTCCAAAAATATTCCCGACCGGGCAACTCAACTTCACTGGACCCCAAATGAACTATGTATTGCGTAGTCTCAAACCTCAATGATGCAACCTTGCTACCTAGAACTGCACAGTGTGCAGTCACTACAAAATTCCAGAGCTCAACAACCTCCCTTCATCCCCAAGAGTGCGCAAAAATTCCTGCCTCAAGCTCCTCCCCTTTCTTGCTAGAACCCCGCAATGTGCAGAGAAACAAACCTCCCTTGACCTCCAAAACTATGTAGAAGTGTCCCCCAGTGTCCTCACTTGGTTGGAGCTCACTAACCTCATGAACTGCATAGATCTTTCCTCCAAGTCTCTCTCTTGCTAGTCCTCCTTTCCTTTGAAAACTATGTAGATATGTCTCCCAGGGTCCCATCCCACATCAGACGCTGATTGTCTCAACTACATAATCATGAATCCTAGTGGCCACTGTGCAATTCATCCCCCCCAAGTGAGGATTGTGCACAGAAGTTTCTCAGTCAAGCATGAGTTGCATTCTGCGCAGTCTCAATGATCCACCTCTCTCCCTGTCACCTAGAACTGTACAAAGCATAGTCATTGGGCCCTCTTTCGCAGCCTGTTACCTATCCCAGGCTTAGTTCATGTGTAAAAATGCATCATCTTAGACTAGGGAGTTTTCAGATTGATGTTGTCCCGTCATGAGTGAATTGCAGGAACATGTACACTGTCAAATCATGGGGATATGATGAAGAAGGAAGAGGAGGAAACATGCCTGGAGATTCACTTGAAACCAGACAGAAAAAGGAACCTATAAAGAGCAAGCAAAAGGAACACATGTATGAAAATACCTCTCAAGACAAAAGATCATTGAAGACCCTACATCATCAAGTTATGAAGAGGAGAAGAGAAATAATATCCAGGAACACATCTATCACTCAGCACTAACAAATTGACATTTCCACATCATCAAGCTAGTCCATGTCATTAGTGTCATGTCAAGTCATGTCATGACTTTTCAAAGGCCACATCACTATTATGGGCCATGTATATTTGAAATCATATATATTGTAAAGTGGAAGTCCAATGGACACACATGAATATGAAGAGTCATGTCAGTTGAAAATTCATAGGAAGTTGAACAGTCATGAGGGTAGTCAAAGAGTCACAAGGGGAAAGTATCACCCCTTGGTTATATATACCCCCACATTGTATGAGCAAAGGACTTTTCACCTTGGCTCCTCCCGCAAAGCATGGAGATTCTAGTTAGTTATTTGAGGAGCATGGAGTGGCTCCAATGTCACACTACTGGGGCTAGTGATGTACAATGTAAAAATGTGTCTTGGAACTTTTTCTTAATTACAAAAGCCTTTTCAGAACAACACGTTTCCATGCATGACATATGGAGGTTTGTAATACTATTTTGTGAGAAATTATATTTCATGTTTTCTTTCACATGTACTAATATAGTTGAATTATTTTGGTTGTTTTAGTGCTTATCTTATTGGGAATGTGTTGTAATGGTTGTCATTGTTCTCATCCTTGTGGATTATTCGCAGGATATTAGATAGACCTTTCCTTACTCCTCGGTTATAAAGACCGTCCCATCCATTCTGGAATACTACGCAGGATGGTAGACATATCTTTCCTTGTTCATTGGTGGTAATGACTATCGCATCCACTGTGGACTATTCCATTGGATGTTGGACAGGCCTTTTTGGTTCATGTGTGTCTCTTACTGGGTAGCACATATACCTCGCACTTAGAGGTTCAATCCCCCCCCCATTTTGTAGTAAGAGATCCTAGACATAAATGCATTGCACACTCACTAGGAACACTCACCTTGCTTTTTGAAGATACCATTGCATCACTGTCTTGTGCTGACAACTAGAGCCAAGGAAATCTTTAATTATTTTGAAACCGGGCCATTATAATGGATGAGATTCCTACAAAAAATGTTGTGAGGTCTGATTGGGACTTCATGTTGGTGAGATCCCTTAAATTTTGGCGAGTTGAGCACCATCAACATTTATGGTGCTAGAAGGAAGGCAACTAGTATTATATGGTTGATTGTCCCACCGACCCCACTCATTCATATTTTGGTCAAGGCAGTAAAATCAAGGGAGAAGCTCTTAATGAAATATGACTTTGACAAGATGGTGAAGGTTGAAGATCACTTAACATTTTTACCTACATCTGCAAACACTTGAGGTACGTTATGATGAAGTTGCATGTAGAATGTTTCCATGTACCTTGGATGGTAGAGAAGTTGTATGGTACCACATCCATCCTCCAAACTCCACCCATAGTTGGAGGGCACTGAAATGGATTTTCTTGAGAAATTTGTTGAAGATAAGACCCCTGCCATGTTACTGAAGGATTTTGGTAGTCTCAAGATGGAGCAGAAGGAAACAGTTAAAGATTTCAATAAAAGGTTCAACCACATATTGAACAAGTTTTCGAATGACACAAAAAATCATGACTCCATCATCATCGAATACTACACTTCTTCCTTTCCAACCAATATTGCGCAATTTTTCAAGCGAACTGTGAGACAAAATCTAACAAAAAACTATGAAGAGGTTATTTCCATAGAGGACTTGCGTGCTATTGGAGTCATCACAGATGATGAACCCACCAAAGACCCCAAAGACACAGGTAAGAGGTCTTAGGCCTCTATGAGCAAGGCTAAGGAAAAGGAATCGAATGATCTTGAAAGCCTTACTCGTATCGTCAAGTCCCTGAACACCGAAATGGCTAAAATTAAACAAAGAACAAGCGATACTACCATGAGAAGTAGGTCCCTTAGGTTCATGTCTAGAAAGAATACAACTTCTGGAAGCAGCAATAATCAACCGAAAAAATATGCACAAAGTTCCAATATGGTTCTAAACATTGAGAAAATTGAGACGGATTTGTACTACAGGTTACACAGTGAGCATAATTTAGCGAAGACATGCCCACAATGCAACCAAGGCATGAGCAATTTTGTTGCGTAGTTGTTTGACTCAATCATGGTTGAGGAACAGGTTGAGCCTGACGATGAAGAAGAAGAAGGTGCTACAACTGATGAAGCTCCAAGCACTAGGAATGTAGTACACATGTATTAGTGTGTTCTTGCAGCCCATAAAAGCACTGTCAATAAGGAGCCTCCAAGTGATGGTCCGACCAATAAGAAGAGTAACTGATACAACTTGAGAAGTCAAGGGCCAACCACTATGATTGAGGTGCTGAAAAATGAGTCCTTCAGCTAACTCAATGTAGAAAAATTAGAGCAAGTCTAGGAAGATTGTTCCAACGAAAAGTGTTTCCACCAAAAGTAAAGACAAACCATTCCATCGGAAACCATAAACCTAGTTTCACTGCTGGACACCTCGGTGATTCTTCCCACAATAAAGTACAACATTGTAAAAGACATGAATAAGGTTTGTGCAAACATCTCCCTATTTGAACTCACAAAAATGATGAGCCAGTGGGAGACTCTTCTACGAGCACTTGGGAAAAATTCTACCGGTAATTCTACCTCTTTGGACAAGGAATCTAGTAAGTCTCCTAACACCTTCAGATCTGTGCTTAATGCACTCCACTTGGAGGCTAACTCACTCTGCCCACCATTCTTGTTAACATTTTGATCCAGGTGGATATTGGTGGCCATCAACTAGTTCCACTTGGACCCCCACTATTGCTTCTTGCAGTTTTCCAGTTTCCTTAATTACAGCACAGTTTACTATTTTTAGCAGTTTTTCGGGTCCTAAACTTCTAGAGCCATTTTGAGGCCCTAAACGATGTTTTTTGGGAAATATACCTCCAGTGATTTGCTATCTAAAGTCATGTTTCCCGTCATAGTCCTCGGAGATATCTTTCCAATGAGCTATCATGCGTGTCAAACAGAGATAATATGACCAAATCACGACCCCGAGAAGTTGGCTGTCCAACTCACCCCAACAGGGCCCATAAACTCTTGGTGTTACATCTCCTCGGGTTAGGGTTTTAGTTGTTTAGGGTTTTCTCTTATTGTTCAATAATAAAAAGGCCCTTGAGCCTCATTGTAAGACAGTT
>APFE031576883.1:98514-123263 GCA_000404065.3 Pinus taeda
CGAAAACATTTGAATTCTCATAGAATGGTGTGTATCTAGAGAGGGATAGCTCTTGTTTGGTTTGTTTGTCATTAGAGAGTCTCAGACTCCTAGGAAGGTTGGATTTGTCCGCAAATATAACTCATTCCGTGTGACAGACTCTGAGTCAGAACCTGATAAGGAGAATGAAAAAGGGAAGCAGATTATCAATGCAGAGCCCAACACCACCGTTGCCACCATGAAGATCTAGAAGGAGGAACCCGAAAATCCAGAGGAAGAGGAGCGTCTCTTCCACTCCTAGATGTGGGTAAAGGGCTCCACGCTATAGTTCATTATCGACAGCAGGAGCCAAAGGAACCTCATTTCGGTAGAGGTTGTGAAGAAGCTGGGCTTACTAACCACATCACATCCATAACTGTACACCATTGGGTGGCTTCACCAAGGATAGGATCTTCGCGTGAGCCAACAGTGTTGCCTTCCATACAACATCATGCCCTTCACAGATGAGGTATTGTGTGACATTGCTCCCCTTGAATTTTGTGATGTATTATTAGGACAACCATACTTATGGAAGCGACATGATGTGTATGAATAAAGGCCCCATGCTATTATTGTTACTTTGGGAAATAAGTTGTACAGGATACCAGAGGTAGCACTATCTACCCCCATCTCTTTGGTTACTGCAAAACAATGCAGTAAGCTCATTTCCAAAATTGGGATTTTTTTTTTCCTAATGATACACCCTCAAGGAAAGAAAAAGACGATGGCCACAACCTCCAGACTTGGCCCCTCCACACGACAACTATATATGGACAAGGTCGTGGAGGAGTATGAGGACATCTTCACCTCCCTCGCAAGGGTTCCTCTGCACTATCAGGTCAAGCACTCCATTGATCTAACCCCAGGTGTGTCGCTACTCAATGGACCAATCTATCGGTGCTCCATTCTAGAGAATGATGAAATCAATAGGCAAATTCAGGAGTTGCTACAAAAAGGTCACATCCGTCCGAGTTCATCGCCCTGTGGGAACCTGGTGGCCTGCAAGAAGAATATCACAACAGAAGCCACTGGTAAACTCTTCTTTTAATGAGTGTGGGTACACTTTGGGATCCCACAGTCTATCATCTCAGGTCGGAACATCAAGTTCCTCAATACATTTTGGTCCAGTCTCTGGTCGATGCTGGACACCAAACTCACTAAGTCCACAGCCTTCCATCCTCAAACTAATGGTCAGACAGAGGTTATCAACAGGATGATCGTACAAATTCTGCACATGTACAACTCAAAGCATCCACGCACATGGGACGAGATCGTCCCCTATGTTCAGTACATCTACAACCGATCTCTCCATAACTCGACTGGCCACAAACCTTTTCAAGTGGGCTTGGGATTCCAGCCACTATGTCCCATTGATGTGGCCATGCCATTTGTAGCTACTCACGCAGATTTGGCTCATGTCCAGTCCGAAACAGATAAGGTAAACAAATTCATTGAGCACATCCAACATATTTTCCATCAGGTCCATGACATTCTGGAGAAATCAAATGCCAAGTACAAGCAATGACATGATCAACATCGGGTGCCACACAGGTTTCAAGTGGGCGACAAAGTTTGTTTGTATTTGAAAAAGCAACACCTTACGGGAGCCTATTAGAAACTCAAACCACTCCGATATGGTCCTTACACCATTACCAAGGTTGTGGGAGACAATGCATTAGAGCTTAGGATTCCCCCATTCCTTGGCCAGCACCCAGTGTTCAATGTGGACAGCCTTCGGCCATACTTTCCACCATTACTAGACAAATCTGACATTGTAGAATAGCTCACACCCACAGAGTTAAATCCAGATTACATGGAACAAGTTGCAACTGATTGGATCATGTACACACAGATCAAGCACACTCACCAACAGAATATCCAACTATATCGAGTTGTCAAAATAGGCCAACTCCTTCACCAGGGCAAGTGGCTCACCAGGGACCAAGTTCAGTAGAAGTTCCCTCATCTCATGGAGGAACTCAACGCAATGGGGACCATTGCTTCCTAAGGGAGGATGAATGATCTAGGTGGATATTGGTGGCCACCCACCAATTCCACTTAGACCCCCACCATTTCTTCTTGCAATTTTTCAGTTTCCTTAATTATAGCATAGTTTACTATTTTTAACAGTTTTTCGGGTCCTAAACTTCTAGAGCTATTTTGAGGCCCTAAACGACGTTTTTTTGGGAAATCTACCACCAACAATTTGTTGTCTAAAATCATCTTTTCTATCATAGTCCTTGGAGAGATCTTTCCAATTGGCTATCATGTGTGTCAAATGGAGATAATATGACCAAGTCGCGACCCTGGGAAGTTGGTTGTCTAACTCACCCCAACGAGGCCCATAAACTCTTGGTGTTACATCTCCTTGGGTTAGGGTTTTGGTTGTTTAGGGTTTGCTCTTATTGTTCAATAATAAAAAGGCCCTTGAGCCTCATTGTAAGATAGTTCAAAGGAATGTAGCTGCCACATCCCTTCTCAGAGGTAAGCTACCATCGCCCTAGCTAGTTTATTTCCATTCCTGTTTGTAAGCATATTTCAGTCTTTTACATTAATTAAATGAAGTATTATTTCTGCTGCATCTCTGTGTTTACGATTATCTCTATAATTTGTTACATTCCTATTTAAATCCGGATCACATTTTAAATCTTTAACTTCAATGTACACGATTGCTTGGTTGATTATGGTGCATTGGTTAATGTCATGCCACTCTCCGTGGCTAAGAAGATCAATGCTCAATGGAATAAGATAGATGCATATCATCCAACTAGATAAAAATTGTGTTCTAGGAATTGGTGAACTCAGGGATGTTATCATCATATTATCAGCTGATGGATGAGTTCATCAATGCATCAACATTGTAATTGTGGAAATTCCGAAAATGTATGGGGTATTGTTGAGCAGAAACTAGTAAGGAAATTTGCCAGGATACTTTGACACTGACTAGTCACACTTATGGCTTCCATATAGAGGCAGGAAAAATCTGATCTGGGTACCATCAAAGAGATACACGCAACACACTATGACTCCTTTAGATGGGCATAACAAGCCATTGGCTTTCATAGAACTTGTTTAAGAAAAATGTTTTCTAAAAACATAGTTGGGTTTCTATCTTGCAAAGCCATCCCTAGTTCCACCAGACACACAGTTGGACCTCCTTCCATGTCCAACTGGAGATAATGAACTTTGTATAGTGAGCAACAGTAGTAGTACTAGTGCGGTAAGCAGTCCTTGTTCAGATGATATGTGGACCATGTACATGGATGGATCCATGACACAGAAGGGCTCTAGAGCTGGTTGTGTTTTAATAGACCCGTTGCAAAGAAAACACTTAATCTCTAGACGCCTAGAATTCAAGTGCACAAACAACATCGCAGAGTATGAAGCACTCATATTAGGCTTGCAAAATGCAATTGACCTTAATGTTGTTGTCCTAAAAGTGGTAAGTGACACCGAAACCATGGTGCGTCAGGTACATAACACTATACATTGTGTGCCACCTCATCCAAAGAGTTATCAACAAGAGGTATGGCGACTCATCTCTCATTTCCAAGCTTTCAATATTACTTCAGTACCAAGAATGCATAATGTAGTCATGGATGACTTGGAAAACAAAGTTGCTAGGATGTTAACATTAAGGGACAACTTTACTGTTGAATTTTTTTATAAAACTTACATCCCTAAGAACATAATTAACTTACACATTTTTTATGATGACCAATAGATACTGTACTTTGTGGCCAACGTTGACGTATTCAAAGATGCAACGATTGATGAGGACGAGCATGAGTAGACTCTACAAGACACAACCAATACAAGAAGAGGAAACCTCATCCCTAAGGGTGTGGTATCACTGGAAAAGTTGTATGATCTACATAACAGTTTCTAGGGACCTGTGAATGCCAAGACCCACAATTATACATTATTTCATGAGCAGATCAACTTGGGAATAGAGAAAGATATGAAGTATGTTAACCTTGGTACTTTTTTTACACTACAAGAGCGACAAGCTTTTATCCACCAATTCAAGTGGTACCATGATGTCTTCGTGTGGGCGAACGATGATCTCAAGCCATATGACACATGGATAATCCATCATGTGATACCAATCAAGGAAGGGGCCAAGCCTCTTTAGCCGAAATTAAGGAAAGTTCATCCTACGGTTGAGCCCCTCATACAGAAGGAATTAATAAAATTTTTGGATGCTTAAATCATTTACAAGCTGTGACATTCGACATGGGTATCTAACTTAGTCCCTGTAAGGAAGAAGTTTGGGGAGATCTTCCTGTGCATAGATTTATGTAATCTTAATCGGACCTCAGACAAGGATAATTACCCAGTGTCGTCCATGGAGTATATATTGCAAATAGTAACTGGGGAATTTATTTTTCTTTGCTAGAGGGATTCTCGGGTTACAACTAGGTTTTGGTAGCAGAGCCTAACAAGCAAAAAACTATGTTCCGTACTAAGTAGGGCACATTCACACTTTAACTAATTCCATTTGGGCTGGTCAATGTAGGTGAAACGTTCCAGCATGAAATGGACATCGCCTTCCATGCGCTTATTGGACAAAGTGTAGTGTTCTACCTTGATGATGCGATGATTTTTTCCAAACAATGGTCAGACCACCTGCTTGACATTGCCACATCATCAAGTTGGTTCATGTCAACAGTGTATGTCAGGTCATGTCATGATTTATCAAAGGCCACATCACTATTATGGGACATGTCTATTGTTAATCAAATATATTGTAAAGTGGAAGTCCAATGGACACACATGAATCTAAAGAGTCATGTCAGTTGAAAACTAATAGGAATTTGAGTAGTCATGAGGGCAGTCAAAGAGTCACAAGGGGCAAGCATCACCCTTTGGTTATATATACCTCCTCATTGTATGAGAAAAAGACTTTTCACCTTGGCTCCTCCCACAAAGCATAGAGAGTTCAATTAGTTCTTTGAGGAGCAAGGAGTGGCTTCAATGTCCCATTTTAGGGCTAGTGATGTACTATGTAAATATGTGTCTTGGAACTTTTTCTTAATTATAGAAGCCTTTTTCAGGCCAACATGTTTCCATGCATGAATTATGGATGTTTGTAAGACTATTCCGTGTGCATTTGTATTTCATGTTTGCTTTCATATGTACTAAGATAGTTAAACTATTTTGGTTGTTTTAGTGCTTATCTTGTTGGGAATGTGTTGTAATGGTTGTCACCATTGTATCATCCTTGCGGACTGTTTCGCAGGATACTAGATAAACCTTTCCTTACTTCTCAGTTATAACGACCATCCCATATACTGTGGACTACTCCACTAAATGGTAGATGGATCTTTCCTTGTTCATTGGTTGTAACGACTATCGCATCTGCTGTAGACTATTCTATTGGATGTTGGATAGGCCTTTCTAGTTCATGTATGTCTCTTTTTGGGTGGTACTATTACTTCTCACTTAAAGTATCACTTTTCTCCCCCCCGCTTTATAGTAAGAGATCCTAGACACAGTTGCGTTGCACACTCACCAAGCACACTCACCTTTCTTTTCGAAGATACCATTGCATCACTCTCTTGTGCTGACAGCTAAATCTGAGGAAAATATTTAAGTATTTGGCAACTGTGCCATTATAAAAGATGGGACTCCTATACCAATTGGTGTGAGGTTTGATTGGGAATTCATGTCAATGAGATGCCCTGAATGTTGATGGGTCGAGCATTGTCAACATGTGGTTATGAGTTAAATATTTGAAACCATATAAATGAGTATAAAGCACTAAGATAATAGAACTACAAGTGCACATAATGGATGTTTAGAGAAGTATCATTTCAAGTAATAGAAAATCTAAGAAGTCATTTCTTGATCCCATTGATAATTGAATTAAGTTATAGTTCTCGAGTAGTGTGGATAAAGAGAGATAGCTAGAGTGTGAAGGTGTTGAGCACAATGAGAGAAAAAGAGTCTGATAGCAAGGAAATTAGAGAAATATAATGCTATGGATTAAGGGACTGTATGTGGCTGTATAAAATTGAGAATATTGTAGATGCAAAGGAGAGATGTATGTGCAAGAGTAGTGAAATCAAAGAGATTTCTAATTAAAATTTTTTTTTGGTCATCTCATTTTAAAAATCCCATGAAAGAGTAGATTAGACAGGAAGAAACAGGTTGGTTCCTATATAGATTTGAGGTTGTTGCCTCTACAAAATTTGGTGCTTACATATATGAGGGGGTTGGAGCCTCCTATGAATGGGTGCCCACATAAGCGTTGATGTAATCATAGTCAGTGCCTGGAATTTACATCATAATAAAAACAAGACTTAATAGTTTTTCTGCCGGAAGGGTTTCCACATTAAATCAATGTGTATATGTGTGAATGCTTTCTAAGTGTATGATTTGAAAATGAGTGAATATTAGTATAAATCTGTGTCAAATTTAGAATTACTGATTCACCCCTTATTAATTTTACATAGGGCTACATTGCTCTTTGCTTTGATAATTGCATTTCTTAACTAACACATTAAGTTCACCCCATAACATTATAATATTATTCATATTTACATTATTATTCATCAACATATGAAACTATGTAGAAAGAACAATATCAACATCAATAATGTAGCGAAACATAAAGGAACAATAGAAGAAAAGCATGCACACATAGAGACACTAGGATTGGTCAGAGACCAGGGAAGAACCCACTATGGGGAAAACCCTTGCAAATTATTCTTCTTCTTAGATTGTCATCAAATGATTCGGAAAAATGGAGTACAATGATCCATGTTGGGCATGTGTTATATTCTTTCCACGACTAGCCCCACGCATGGAGGGGGTTACAGGGGGGTGATAGCCCCCCTTGTTTGTTGTGTCGGGCATAGCAGGGGGTGGCAGCCCCCCCTGTCGAGGGATTAGAGGGGGGTGGTAGCCCCCCTCTATGAGGTTCGTGGCAGCGACCCGGGGGAAATTTGTTTTGGACCCTATTTTAGGTGGGGCTAGTCGTGGAAAGAATATAACACACACCCAATGTTCTCCCACTTGTTATTTTCCTTCCACGAGGGGGCACATGAGAGCTTAGTCATTGGTCTAGCCCTAAAATTCCCATTGTTTCTCTACACCAAGAAAAGTTATCAATGCTCACATACTTTGGCAATGCATTCGCAACATTCTTCAAAGTGTCCACCTTTACCAGCAACACCTTTTTTTCCTCAACCATATCCCTCACAAAGTGATACGGAACATCAATGTGCTTTGTCTTTGAATGATAAGCATGGTTCTTTCCTAGGAAAATTGCACTTTAACTGTCACAGTCTATCCTTATAGATCGTTGTACCAACCCCATACTTGAACACAATCTTTGCAACCAAACTGCTTCCTTGCTTTCTGTTGAAGCCCCGAAAATTGGGTCTACAACAAGGGGGATACCCACCCGGTCCGAACCTTGAAAGCAACTCCTTTTCCATTTGGAATGGTGGGTCCAACAGGGGATAATGGGACCAATGTCACAATTTGTTTGTGATGATGATAAGGGTTGATGTTTTCCTTTCTAAATATTTCTAAATAAATGCTTTTAATCTAAATCTAATCTAAAACATGCAATTTTATTCTAATGAATGTAAACGTCTAATTCTAAAACTATCTCGGGATTAACTCTTCACTTATGCGATCTAAAATATTTTCTAACAACAATCGGTAATAAAGATCATTCAATTGCTACAAGAAAAGAATTCATTAAAATTGAATTGTTTCGTATAAGAAATTAGCCGAAACAATTGTGAGAAGTATATCGCATAATAAGTTATTCATACACTAAGCATAAATAGAATAGTCACCACCATACAAAAGTGCCAAATGATAACTTAAACATTCAATATTTCATATATAAACAACTGAACTTAACATATTACTCGACACATAAGTAGAAATCATTAAGAGATAAAAGTACCATTGATAACAAGTCATACTCATGAGCTTCAGCAATATAGATTTATCTTTTCATAATTAAATATCTACTAAGAGTATAGAAATGCATTTCAGTAGCAGACATTAAATACACATATTAATAAATCTCATTCTATTCGTTCATGAAAACCTCCTCAGAAGGTGCAGAAGTGCATGTTCTGAAGAACTGTTTTTGACAAATTTATGGACCCCTCTCTAAATGCATGAGAAGGGTTTAAATACTACTAACTAAAGACTAAAAATAGTTTATTACAAAAATATAGGAGGAGTTTTAAATGAACGTCCTCATCTAAGGCAAAAATAAATCAAAATAAAACTAAAACTGTATTTGAAAATTAACTATGCATCTGTTCTCTTAGATCGCAAGCATTCAACATCAGCTTTAGGAGCGTCTGTTGGTCGACCTCTGATTTTAGTTGTCCTGCAAAAACATAATCAGCAAGTGTTGGCGTTATTTTTTCGGTGGAACTCGTAAGGCATTTCAAAGTCATACATTGACTGTGTAGTTTAACCAAGTATTGCCAGTAAGTGTCCCAATTCAACTTAGTTAATTTCTTGATTGATTCTGCCTTTTCTTCAGCTTTTTGTCTCTAGCTTGTCTATATTTGCTGTGCTTTTGGGAGAAATCCTGGAGTGGTTTCTGATATCAGGTTTGCTCTATGAAGATTTTCATTGACATAGTCAATGACATTTCTTGCTACTGTCGCTGCTTCTTCCACTACCTATTATTCCTTTTTGATCTGTGCATCCCACTTATTGAACAACATTTCTTTGTGGGATTGATTGATCTTGAGCAACCCTACTTTCTTGCCTTCCTTCGATTCCTACCAATTCAAATAATCAGAAAAATTATTATCAATTAAATCATAATCGAGTCGCAAATCCACGACTTGACTTGTGATTTTTTCGCCCATCTCACAGTGAGAGCTCCATTGTGATATTCTTTGGCAGAGTGTCTCTTGTTGTCAAGAGTTGATCATTTAAGGCAAGGGATTCTGAGATAAATTCTATGACTTTGGAGTCATCTTTATGCATTTCTAACATGGTCTGTAATTGATGTTCCTTTTCAGCCAAATTGCTTTGATTACCCAGCTGCATTTATTGAAAGTCCTGTTGTAATTTTTCCAAATTTTCTTCCGCTTCCCAGCTAGCATTGGCCTGTTGTAACTGTTGCTGTAAAAATATGATTTTTTCCTCTTTATCCTTAAGCAATAGTTGTACCTCAGATGCTTTATCAATCGTAGCAGAAGCATAAGCTCTTGTAATCAAGGATAACTTAGTCAAATTCTTTGTAGGATCAGTGGTAGGGTTTTGCCAAAGGACATATAGCTGCTCTGCCTCAGGTGAGAGCATGCTGTCTAATTTTCATTTCTTTCTCTATCTCCTTACCAATTGTTTGTGCTGCGGACTGTAAAACACATCTAGAGGAGGGATTTCCTCTATCTTCAGCATGATTTTGGATGATGGAGCTATGGGAATGTGCTCCATTTCTGGAGCATTGACGACTATTTCAATGACCATTTCTGTCATTGACTGTGCTGTATTCCTTGGTGTTTCCATGTTTTTCTCCTCGGTGTTGATCAATTCATTAAATGTTTCCCACTCTTTCTCCAGCTCTATTCTTAATGGCTTTGTTAGCTGGATGAGGGGAGTGGGAACTTTCACTTGTGTTGGTGACAACACTTGCTATTTTGGGTTCTCTTTAGATTGGGCAGTATCCCTCACTGATCCTTCACTTTTATTGTGGTCACTCTTTGACCGTCTAGACCATTTTGGTGATTCTCTTCCAGACTTAGATTTAAACTTGCCTGGCCCCGAGCTTCCACTTGTACTGATGTTGGGAGTGGGTTCCCTTATTGGTTCTAAGTGCAACTTGTCCAAGGGGAGGTTTGCCAATCTTCGTTCTCTGTAGAGTTTGAACTGTTGGAATTTTGCTGGGCTAAACTGGATTTGGGCCATATGCAAAATGTCTCTAAGTGAGCTCTTCTGCTAGAAGATGTCGTCAAAGTGATCATCTTCTTTACTGAATACCTTTATTTTAACAACCATAGTAATTTTTTTTATTACATCAAAGGGATCAAACTATCTCCCTGGGAATTTAAACAACCATAGACTCAATATGTTGTCTACTTCTCTGAAAGCGTGACCTAAATCAAACAACGCAAAAGCCCCACAGGCCACAGGGAATTGCGGCCAGATTGCCTTTTTCTTGTCTTTTAATTCTTTGCTCATTCCTCTAACCCCGCATGTTTGGTAGGCTATTTCACAGGCCATTAACTTACCAGGAACATATAAGGGAAGTGCATGAGGGGAAGCAATGCTTCCAAATACTATGATATAAGTGAAAACTCTTCTCTAAACCATCTTCCGACAGGGAGAATATCAATTTTAGCTTCGGGAGAAAATATTGGGGCATCTTTATTATACAACATTTTGTGAATGGGTAGCATAATTTCATGGCAAATTCTATAAAAATATGGGGTAAAATTAGAATCACACAGTTCCTTATGGTAGAATTGAATGGGAAAGGGATTTTGTACCATCCATTTCCAACCCATGAGAGGAAATCTAGAAACAGAACCGATAGCATCCATGACATAAGCAACTAAAAAGAAAGGAGGATAAATCCTATGAGAGGGAGTTATTTTAGACCGATAATTCCAAATAGCAGAGGCTAAGTTATCAGACAATATCTAGGCCCAATCCATAATAGTGGTGTTGGTGGCTGCATCTAATAGGGGTAGCCACTTGGATGAAAACTTGTTGATATCAAGTCTTCCAAATAGCCTACATAGCATTACAGTAGCAAAACAATATGGATAGGAGAGGGAACCGGTACTATACATACTATATTTGTCTTTTTTTAATGGATCTTCCTTTTCTGACTAGATTTTGGTGAATTTTGCCAAATCTTCATTCTCCTTTGTGAATTTCTCCACGAACTGCTTGTTGTAGCTACCCTGCAGCTCTGGTAAATGATACATATGTCTTAAATCCTATGGGGTAAATGACCCAATAAGCTCCTGGTTCCAAGACTTAAATTGCTTTTATGTTATATCAACATCCTCTATTACCCATTTGACCATATCTGTATAGGGAAGTATTTTAGGCCTTGCTACTATGCAGTGTAGGAATGAGCATGCAAGTTCAGTAAGTGATGCTTCAGATGACCCGTGTGCATCTGTTGTGACTATAATCTCCATAACTCTCGGGTTTTCTTCCTCCATCAAACTGTACATGCCTTCCCAAGGGGATATGCGAGCTTCTCTGGTATAGGTGGTGTCTGTGAATAAGGGCGTCATCTCTATTTTCTCAGTAACCAAAGCTTTTCCCTTCTTTCCCATTACTTTCTACACACTGCTCTATATATTGTTTTTCTTGCCGCTCTTGCAAGTTCACAAGTAAGGAAAAAATAATGGTAAGTGATAAGGTGACGGGAAAGCTCTTAATTTCGAAATCATATCAAATATATCACCCTATGTGAAACAACATTTCGCTCAGATCTAAATCTTTTCTCATAAATGACCATCAATAAACCACTAAGTTGACATTAATTACCATAACTCGGTATTTGATTATGAGAAATATTTTATTGAACAATGAGCCTTGTTAATCTTCGATAAAGCGATTTTGTGATTTTCTTTGCAATATTGCAGATCGCCATATTGCAGATCACGATATTGCTAATCCTTTTCGTTAACAATCAGTTATTTCTTTATGAAACTGCGAGATGCGATTTGCAAGATGCTTTATCGTAGGTGGTGCCGCGACATATGAAATCTGTGATAGGTTATGAGTCTATAAGGCACGCGATCTCGCATCATCACATTTTCGCAATCGAAAGTTTGTTTATATGATATCCTCCTTTACCCTTTTGTGATGCGATGTTCATTTTTTAAAGAACGATTTGATTTAAAACTTATCATAATACTTAAGGTTTTGGGTTTGCGGATGTTTTTCCTAAGTTTATGATAGTGTGTCTTATTAAAAGGGAATTCTAAGTGCTAGTCTTATTTTTTTTAAACGGTCCCCGTTTATTAGTGTTATTACTAATACTAAATAAAAGGGGGGATTGTTGTTGGCCACAACAATTGGCGATTCACTAGAAAGAACCAGTTATCTCTGATTATCTATTGCATTTTCTAAAAATTCCAAAACAAAAAAGTTTTTTGGAAAATAAAACTTTATTATAGAAATATAAAGTGCATCATGCTCTTTGCCATTAACAATGGTTTGTTCCTGCCGTGCTAATTCTGATTATTTTCTTCCCAAAGCTAGTCATTGTATTTATATTAGTCACTACCTAGTTTATAAAGATAAAAACAAAGACATCTTTGTAGATCAATTTGAAGTATGCTCATTTGTCATAGATAGAGCCTCTGTTGCTAGCAAGCGTTCATAGCCTCGACAGGGTTACTTGTTACCTGTTCATTTTCTTTTAATTCTTAAAGAACAATGTCTTGGTTTGGTGGCCAAATTTTGACAGTGCCATTCACTTGATTTATAACTTTGTTGAACAAGCTGGCTTGTGATGAGACCCCTTGTCTTTTGATTGAACAATCTTGAGTCATTGCCCTGTTTTGGTATGCAGTTTTGGCAATGTCAGCTAGTTATAATCTCTATGATCATGATAAGTTGGCTCTTGATGAGACCTCTTATTCCTTAAGTTTATAGTGCATAGTTGGATTACTCTTTGAAACTTGTAATTCCCTAGGTGGGGAGGAAGTCATTGGTTCCTTAAGAATATCTCTAGACGACAATTATAGAGTTTTTTTGAAGACAACTTTTCTACAGAGAACCTTTGTTTTGTTATTGTTGCTTTTCATGACTGATATAAAACAAATTCCCACTAAAGGTTGTTTTTATCAAAATTCGTAAGGCTGAAACTAGTAAAATTTTTAGGCTTGTAGCATTTGACTATATATTTCAATAATAATGATTAATTTTCCAAATCAGTTCTATTTATACAAGCGAAAAACAAAATTTAAAAGAAACACTAATTTTTTTCGTGAAGTCCAAAGGTAACCATCTACAACTTGTTTTATTATCAAAATAGAGCTATAAGCAATAATTTACAAAAATAGAAGAGGTCATCTTCTATGGAAAGTTTTTTTTAAGGATTTGCCATTAACAGGTAAAGATTCTCTTTTCCTTGCCAAATCTTGCAACATGAAAGTCGATGGACCTATAATTTCAACAATTTGGAATGGTCCAAGCTACATCTATTGGAATTTAAAATGTTTGCCTTTTTCTTCGTGAGCCTTATCCCATTTCAATATTAAATCTCCAATTTGAAAATCCTTCCTAGATACCATGTTTGAATCGAAGGAAGCCTTTACTAATGCCTGATGATGAGCATGTGTAATTTTAGCCTGTTCTCGTCGCTCTTCTAGCTTAAGGATTTGCAGTTGTCCTAGTTGTAAAGATGAAGATGGTGTTTCTTCAATAAATTGAACTAAGGCTAAAGAAGGAATTGCTAGATGAGTTGGGAGAACTACTTCTTTCCCATAAACTAAATTAAAGGGAGAAGTTCCATTGGAAGCCTTTTGAGTTATTTGGTTTGCCCGCAGAGTATACATCAAAGATTTGTGCCAATTTTTATGATTCTGATCAATAGTTCACTTAATGATTCTGATTAGGTTTTTATTTGTTGATTCAGCCAACTTGTTCCCTTGTGAGTAATAATTGGCAGAATACTTAAGTTGAAAACCTCTTTTAAGTGCAAATCCAGTCATAGCATTGCCAGAAAATATGATGCATTATCAAACATTAAAGCAGAAGGTAAGCCAAACCTGGTAATTATGAACTGATCTATGAAATCAATGATATGTTCAGCATTAGCTGTCTTGAGAGAAATTTCTTCTAGCCATTTAGTAAAATAATTTATAGCTGTAAGGACGTACCTATGATGTTTAGAAGAGTGAGCAACGATCTCACCTATTATATCCAATCCACACTACTCAAATGGTTGGTCGATATTGACTGGTTGCAATGTCAATGATGGTTTCTTCTGTCTTCCAACAACAGTTTGACAAACTTGACATTTCCTTACATATCTATGTGCATCTTTAAATGGTGTAGGCCAATAGTATCATGCACGCAAAATTTTATATGTTGTTGCGTCTCCTGCATAATGTCCACCTGTTGGTCCATCGTGGCATTCCTGCAACACTTTTTCAGCTTCAGATTTCTCAAGACATCGAAGAAGAATAGAATCACAATTCATCCTAAAAAGCACATCATTTATGAGTTGATATTGCTTGGGTTTCAATATTAGGGCTCTTTTCTTTGTATAATTCAGATTTGAAGGAGCATATCCATTTTTAAAATAAAACATGATATCAACATATCTCGATTCAATATCATTTAGGCTTACCTCATACATTTTTACCTCTTGATTAGGAGATGGTATTTCAGATATAAGCAATGCTCCAGCCAACATCTTGCAAAAGCCTTGACCTTTTACAATATTTGTTGGCTTGATCTCAGTGACGTATTCCTGTAGGGCAGTGACCCAATTTGATCTCTTTTCACCCAGTCGTCTTTCTGCACCAAGAGACTTCTTACCGCTGGAAATGGCACTATTATCTTTGTATGGGCCTTAAGAAGAAAGGGTCTAAAGTGTTTGATCGCTTTGAAAACATCATAAGCTTGTTTCTCAACGTCAGAATAATTTAATTCAACCCCTTGGAAATTTGAACTAAAGAAGGCAATTGGGGCTTCTACTTTGTCTTGATTGGCTTGCGTGAGTATTGCAACATATGACTTCTCAAAGGAAAATGTATACAAAATGAAAGGATTGGAAAAATTTGGAGTCATTAGGGATGGGGCATTAACAATCACTTGCTTAATTAGATTGAACGCTTCATATTCTGTCTGGCCCCATTTAAAGAGTGAATTTTTCTTGATCATTGATTGTAATGGTGACACAATTCTTGAGAAGTCTTGGAAAAATCTTTTAACAAAATTAATTTGGCCAAGGAAGGATTGCATTGCTTTCTTATTATGTGGTAAGGATATTTCAGAAATTTCCTTAATCCTATTTGGATCAATATGGATTCCAGATTTAGACACTATAAAACCAAGAAGTTTTCCTTCACTTAATGCAAAAAAGGGATTTTTTTGGATTAAGTGAAATCCCATACCTTTGACAACGTTGGAATATCTCCTTTATGTCTTTGAGGTGATTACTACATTTTTTAGAATATATTGTTATGTCATCCAAGTAAATCACCCTGATTTGTTTGCTAATCCCCTAAATGCAATATCCATGGCCCTTTGAAATGTGGCACTAGTGTTAATTAGCCCAAAAGGCATCTTTTGATATGCATAAGTACCCCATTTGGTTCTGAATGTGGTTTTTAGCTTATCGTCTGGATGGACCAAAATTTGGTTATAGCCGAAGAAACCATCTAAAAAGGACATCAATTCTGATCCTTCAACTGCTTGCAATATTTGTTCCATAGGAGGGAGAGGAAAATTATCCTTTTGGCAGGTTTTGTTGAGATTTTGAAAGTTAATACAAATTCGAATGTCTCTGTTTTTATTTCTGACTGGAACCAAATTGGAAACCCATCTAGAATGTCAAACGAGAAAAATAATTTTGGCTTTTAATAATTTATCGAGCTCAGAATTAATCTGACTTTCTAGATTAGGATGGATCTTCCTCAGCTTTTGATGCACTGGTTTTTCATCAGCTATCATTGGGATAGTATGTTGAATGATTTAAGTGTCGTAAGCCTTAAGGTCATCATAATTCTAGGAAAAGAGACTTTTATACTGTTTCAGGAGTCAAACGAAGGTTAATTTTTCTTCTGGGGCTAGGCCAAGACCTAAGTTGATATTCTGTGGCTTAGTATATGTTCCTAGATTTACTAATTAATAGTTCAGAGTTGAAATCTGAAGTTTTGAATTGGTAGACGTTTTGAATCTATCTTTTAAATCATATAGGTCTTCCAACTTGACTATAGATTTTGGTATGGCATTATTAATTCTCTCTTGTTGTAACTGCTTGTCATGTTGGTCCTCGCCAATTATCTGATTAGTGTAATATCTTTCTGATGTCAGGAAACTTACAATATCAGTGTCATCGTTAAAAATTCTCCAGTTGGTAACATTATCAGGGATGGAGGGCCTAAAGATCAATTTGATTTAGAATCTGTCTGGGCTATAGTCTTTTGAGGGAATGAGCTTGGAAGCTACATTAGCCAGGAGGTCAGCACTAGCATTTTGGAGTCTAGGAATGGATGAAATATTGAATGCTATAAAATGTTCAGTCAGATCTTGTACTAAATATTGATAATGCTTTAAATGACCTAATAAACAATGTATAGTATTTCATACCTATTTAATAACAATCTCGGAGTCTCCAAAGACTTGTAGATACTTGATGTCTAGTCTGATTGCCTTGTACAACCCTTGTACTAAACCTTCGTATTATGCAGTGTTGTTTGTGCAATCGAACTCAAGTCTATAGGTTAGCATGGTTTTATTCCCTTCTGGACTAACTAATACACATCCTGCTCCTGCTCCATCATTAGACTTAGAACCGTCAATTTTTTTTTCGAAAACAAAGAGTTATTTATAGGACTATCTACAAAATTAATGCATTTAGAATTGTCTATTGGAGAAAAGTTTTCTACTTGAGACAAAACAAAATTGTTCTAAATAAGGTGAAGTATGAGCATTAAAATTTCCTAAGAAAGAGTCAACAAAATAGTTGCCAATTATATTGTTGTTGTATGATATAGGTTCATTTTATCCTTCCAAGATCGTCACTATGTATTTTTGATGTCTGTCTCACTCAACCTTTATCTGATTTGGTTTACCATTGTAAGGGAGCCACATGTGTGACCAGTCGGTCGCAAAGTATCCATGAAGCTTTTCAGACCAATCCCTGCTAAGAATTAAACCATAAAATTCAGGAATGTCTGTGACTAAAATATCAATGACTTGACATACTTTTGGATTCTATGAGAGCCTTATGGTCACTTGATTTAGTTCACCAATTACTTCAACCTGCGATCGGTCTAGCTGAACTATGCATACTGTAGATTTTTTAGGTTGGACGTTTACTTTGCACAAATTGTTTTAGGCAAAATATTAGATGAAGCACCTGAATCTACCAAACAATTATGCAAATTTTTATTGAAAATTTCGTAAGTAAGAAGGAATGGAGGAGTATGGGATTTTGACCTACCTCCAATTAAAGAAATATCATTTGGGTCAACTTTATTTTCCATATTAGTTGGAGGTCCTCCCATCTCATGAGAAGCTTGCGAGATTACAATGGTAGGAAGAGGTGCAACGTGTATTGCGTATAATTCTTTCAAAAGTAGTTTCTGTTGATGTTTTAATTTGCTCAGTTCATGAAAAGTAATGTTGGCCCGAGTCTTCTTCATGTCTTCAATGATATTATACTCTATCTCATCAGAAACAATCAATATTTTAGCTGGAGTTGATGAATCGGATTGGACTGGGCTCGTTTGAGTCGCTTTTGGTGATGATTTTTACCTACGAATTTATCCTTGGATACCGAGTTTGCTCTCTTCTATTTAGAACTAGGCTGTGGAGGATCGAGTTGATTTCTACTTCTGGTACTACTAGCAATGCCTCTTGATCCTCTTCATCTGGAAGAATGAAGTCCCATAATCCCTATAGCTCTACAACTTCATCTTCATCAATAGGTTCTTCATTGGAAACTTTCTCTTCTTCTCCTTCACATTTTGCATTTGTTATAGCATTGGGAGTCTTTGAATTAGTTGGACTTTTTTTATAAGGCTTGTAGGGTTTCTTGAAGAAGTCTTTGCTACTTGTCTTTTAATGTCAACCATTTCGTTAGACATGGTTTTTAAAATTTTTTGCAATCCTTCTAAATCAAATGGGTCGTTTAATTTCTTTTTCCTAGGATCATCTCTAAAAGTAACCTTCTTAGATTTTCTTTCATCAACAACATTTTTCTTTTCTAAAGCTAAAATATGCTTTTCTACCTCTATCACTTCCTTCATGTTTTCAGCTAATGTTGTCTTGGCAGCCCTATCAACAAATATTTCTATGTTCGATGGTAGAGCAGATATGTACCATTCACTTCGAACTTCTTCGCTAGGCTTGGAATTGGTCAGGATTTTATTCAAAAGTTTGTTGAAACGTGAGTTAAAATCTTTGATAAGTTCTCTTGATTCAGTCTTAAGATTAGATAGATCATTGATCAATGTTGTTGTAGACCTATCATCGCCGAACTTTGTCAAGAATTGCTCTTGGAAAATGTCCCAACTAGTAATGGACCCTGATGTTAATGAAAAATACCAGGATCCGGCTTCTTCTTGTAAAGTATAGGGAAAAAGTCTAACAAAAGTGTCTTCATTTGTAACTCCATTTAAATTTATTGATAACATAAAGTTATTTATGTGTTCTTCTGCTAGCATGCCTGCTTTAGGGTTAAACTTGGGCAACCATTTTTTAGGATGGGCCAATAATTGACTCAAGGATGTGTAGAAATTTGAATAATATGACACTTATTCACAGAGATTATCCTGATTATACACTATTTGCGGAATCATGCATAATACATAACCTCCTCTACGTTGATCATCAATTTTGCGGAATTAAGAAACAATCTCATGCGCACATTGAAGCATCAATCACACAGATCAACACAGTATATCACGGGGAAAGCGTGCAGCTGAAAACCCCTCAACTAACTGTATATTATATTGATTGAGAACATGTAACAATACATAGTACAATACTCCTCACAAGTACTCAGTACTATCTCCACCTGTTACACACAAGCTAGCTCAGATCTGAATCAATCACTGGCTCAAATCTCCTCTATTGCTTGCCTGCCTCCACTGCGCAATCCTGCATGAGAATAGATGAGAATGGCTAATCCAAACTCGTATTTCCCTTGTGTAACACTACACAATCCTCATTGGAAATCTCAATCCATTGATTGTGCAAATCCCATGCACAACTATAGTCACAACTGACAATTGTCTTGCCATTTCACTCACCTCTAACACTTGTCTCCACTGAACTGTCCATCCACTGAGTTAATTGATGTATTCCTAAGTTGATTCATGAGTTAATAATTAGTGAATTAATTAATAACTAATTCACATCACTCATCACTAGTTTATTTGTTAGTTAGACTAAATACAACTAGTTCAACTAAGTCAAACTGAACACAACTCCATCAACTCCTCATTCAACTCCACCAAACTCAATCACTTGAGTTCTAACTGAAGTCCTTCATGCAATAGCTCAAGTAACCCATAAGAAAACCATATTTCCTTCTGGCAGTTGCATGTGCCACATCTGTAGCTCGAACTGAAGTGCTCCAAGAGAATAAGATAATATTTATAGTCCAAATATTATTAAGAGCTAATAATATTTGACTATTCTATTTTTAGCCTGGCAATCTAAAAATAGAGGTCCATCTATTTTTACCAACATGATCAATCATCTACAAATAGCATCTTGAAACTCATAGACCATGATCCATATGTCTAAAAATAGACATAGTCAAAAAATAGACTTTCCGCCAAAAATAGCCTGTGGGCCCACTTAGTGAAGGCAACTTCTTTTCACTAAGCTCCATCATCTTGTTGCATTTTCAATAGGGTGCAGGCATTGAGACTACCTCTGGATTGTTCCATGGGTTTTGAGCCATCATTGAAATACTAACAGAGGAAAGCATAGATGAAGTTCCTTGTGGTAGGGATGAGGATGTCAAAGTTCCAGTACTCTGATGAACAACAATATGAAGTGGAGGAGTGGATGGTTGACTTTGCAATGGAGAAGATGGAATGGACGTTGATGATGAAAGAGTCTCACTATTAGACCCTTGAGGTGTCTTCCTTGCTCTTTTCATTTTAGGCAGAGGTAATTCAGTTGGTTCTATACCAAACTTTTCACTTTGTAATCTGGTAAGAGGATGAGAAGGATTGTATTGCGAAGTCACACTACCTTGAGATAATTCAGATTTTTGCAGTGACATGGAAAATCCTTGAAGTTTGTGGATCAAAGACTCAACTTCAAGGGGTTCGATTGTAGATCTATCTGAAATGTTCGGATTTGTGGTAGTGGTTGTTTTTTTCTCAACTTCTCGCTTAAGATTTAAAGACTCGGAATGCGATGGAGAAGTCGGGGGAGATGTTGAGGGAGATTTACTTTCAAAATGGTTTTTAGATTTATATTTACTAGCCATTCATAGTTCGGGCCCTCCTTCCAGTTCCACATACATTGAATCCCCAAAAATCGGGTCTACAACAAGGGGATACCCACCCGGTCCGAACCTTGAAAGCAACTCCTTTTCCATTTAGGATGGTGGGTCCGACTGGGGATAATGGGACCAGTTTCCCAATTTGTTTGTGATGATGATAAGGGTTGATGTTTTCCTTTCTAACGATTTCTAAATAGAATGCTTTTAATCTAAATCTAATCTAAAACATGCAATTTATTCTAATGAATGGAAACATCTAATTCTAAAACTATCCAGGGATTAACTCTTCACTTATGTGATTTAAAATAGTTTCTAACAACAATCGGTAATAAAGATCATTCAATTGCTATAAGAAAAGAATTCATTAAAAGTGAATTATTTCGTATAATAAATTAGCCGAAACAATTGTGAAAAGCATATTGCAAAATAAGTTATTCATACACTACGCATAAACATAATAGTCACCACCATACAAAAGTGCCAAATGATAACTTAAACAATCAAGGTTTCATATATAAACAACTGAACATAACATATTACTTGACACATAAGAAGAAATCATTAAGAGATAAAAGTACCATTGATAACAAGTCCTACTCATGAGCTTCAACAATATAGATTTATCTTCTCATAATTCAATATCTACTAAGAGTACGTAAACGTATTTCAGTAGCAGACATTAAACACAGCTTGTGTTCCATTCATTCATCAAAACCTTCTAAGAGGGTGCAAAAGTGCATGTTCTGAAGAACTATTTTTGAAAAAATTATGGACCGCTCTCTAAATGCATGAGAGGGGTTTAAATACTACTAACTAAAGACTAAAAATAGTTTATTACAAAAATATAAGAGGAGGTTTAAATGACCGTCCTCACTTAAGCCAAAAATAAATCAAAATAAAACTAAAACTGTATCTAAAAATTAACTATGCATCTGTTCTCTTAGATCGCAAGCATTCAGCATCGGTTTTAGGAGCATCGGTTGGCCAACCTCCGATTTTAGTTGTCCTGCGAAAATAGAATCAGCAAGTGCTGGCACTATTTTTTCGGTGGAATTTATAAGGCATTTCAAAGTCATACATTGAATGTGCGGTTTAACCGAGTATTGCCAGTAAGTGTCCCAATTCAACTTAGTTAACTTCGTGATTGACTCTACCTTTTCTTCAGCTTTCTGTCTCCAGCTTGTGTGCAGTTGTTGTGCTTTTGGGAGAAATCCTGGAGTGGTTTCTCATATCAGGTTTTCTCTATGAAAAATTTCATTGACACAGTCAATGACATTACTTGCTGCTATCGCTACTTCTTCTGCTTCCTGTTCTACCTTTTTGATCTATGCATCCCACTTATTGAACAACATTTCTTTATGGGATTCATTGATCTTGAGCAACCTTGCTTTCTTGACTTCCTCCGATTCCTGCCAATTCAAATAATAAAAAAATTTCTTATCAATTAAATCATAATCGAGTCTTAAATCCACAACTTGACTTGTGATTTTGTCGCTCATCTCGCAGTGAGAGATCCATTGCAATATTCTTTGGCAGAGTGTGTCTTGCTGTTGCAAGAGTTAGTCATTCAAGGCAAGGGCTTCTGAGACAAATTATGTGATTTTGGGGTCATCTTTATGCATTTCTAACATGGTCTATGATTTATGTTCCTTTTCGGCCAAATTTCTTTGATAACCCAACTACATCTGTTGAAAGTCCTGTTGTAATTTTTCCAATTTTTCTTCTGCTTCCTAGCTAGAGCTAGCCTGCTGTAACTACTACTGAAAAATAGGGTTTTTTCCTCTTTATCCTTAAGCAATAGTTGTACTTCGGATGCTCTATCAATAGTAGTAGAAGCATAAGCTCTTGCGATCTAGGATAACTTAGTCAAATTCTCTGTAGGATCAGTGGTAGGGTCTCGCCAAAGGACATCTAGCTGCTCTGCCTTAGGTGAGAGCATGCTATCTAATTTTCGTTTCTTTCTCTATCTCCTTACCATTGATTTGTGCCGCGAACTATAAAACACATCTAGAGGAGGGATTTACTCTATCTTCAGCATGATTTCAGATGATGGAGCTATGGGAATGTGCTCTGTTTCTGGAGCATTGATGACTGTTTCAATGACCATTTATGTCATTGTATGTGCTGTATTCCTTGGTGTTTCCATGTTTTTCTCCTCGGGGTTGATCTATTCATTAAATGTTTCCCACTCTTTCTCCAACTCTGTTCTTAATGGCCTTTTTGGCTGGATGAGGGGAGCGGGAACTTTCACCTATGTTGGTGACAACACTTACTGTTCTGGGTTCTCTTTAGATTGGGCAGTATCCCTGACTGGTTCTTCACTTTTATTGTGGTTGCTCTCTGACCATCTAGACCGTTCTGGTGATTCTCTTCCAGACTTAGATTTAGACTTGTCTGGCCCCGAGCTTCCACTTATACTGATGCTGGGAGTGGGTTCCCTTATTGGTTCTAAGCACAACTTGTCCAAGGGGAGGTTTGCCAATATTTGTTCTCTGTAGAGTTTGAACTATTGGAATTCTGCAGGGCCAAACTGGATTTGGGCTATATGAAAAATGTCTCTAAGTGGACTCTTCTATTGGAAGATGTCATCAAAGAGATAATCTTCATTAGTGAATACCTTTATTTTAACAGCCGTAGTAAATTTTTTTATTACATCAAAGGGATCAAATTGTCTCCCTGGGAATTTAAACAATTTTAAACTCAACATGTTGTCTACTTCTCTGAAAGTGTGACCTAAATCAAACAATGCAAAAACCCCACAGGCCATAAGGAATTGTGGCCAGATTGCCTTTTTCTTGTCTTTTAATTCTTTGCTCATTGCTCCAACCCCGCAGGTTTGGTAGTCTATTTCATGGGCCATTAACTTATCAGAAACATACAAGGGAAGTACATGAGGGGAAGAAATGCTTCCAAATACTATGATATAAGTGAAAAACTCTTCTCTGAACTATCTTCCAACAGGGAGAATATTAATTTCAGCTTCAGGAGAAAATCTTGGGGCATCTTTGTTATACAACATTTTGTGAATGGGTAGCATAACTCCATGGCAGATTCTATAGAAATATGGGGTAAATTTAGAATCCCACAGTTCCTTACGGTGGACTTGAATGGGAAAGGGATTATGTACCATCCATTTCCAACCCATGAGAGGAAATCTAGAAACAGAACAGATAGCATCCATGACATAAGCAGCTAAAAAGAAAGGAGGATAAATTATCTGAGAGGGAGTTCTTTTAGACCGATAATTCCAAATAGCAGAGGCTAAGTTGTCAGACAATATCTGGGCCCAATCCATAAAAGTGGCATTGGTGGCCACATCTAATAGGGGTAGCCACTCCGATGAATACTTGTTGATATCAGGCCTTCCAAATAGCCTACATAGCATTGTAGTAGCAAAACAATATGGAGAGGAGAGGGAACCAGTACTGTACATACCATATTTGTCCTTTTTTAATGGCTCTTCCTTTGTTGACTGGATTTTGGTGGATTCCGCCAAATATTCGTTCTCCTTGGCGAATTTCTCCACGAACTGCTTGTTGTAGCTGGTCTGCGGCTCTGGTAAATGATACATACATCTTAAATCCTATGGGGTAAATGACCCAATAAGCTCTTGGTTCCGAGACTTAAATTGCCTGTCTATTATATTAACATCATCTATTACCCATTTGACCATATCTTTATAGGGAAGTAATTTAGGCGTTGTTGCTATGCGATGTAGGAATGAGCATGCAAGTTCAGGAAGTGATGCTTTGGATGACCCGCGTGCATCTGTTGTGGCTGTAACCTCCATAACTCTTGGGTTTTCTTCCTCCAGCAGACTGTACATGCCTTCCCAAGTGGATATGTCAGCTTCTCTGGTACAGGTGGTGTCTATGAATAAGGGCATCATCTTTGTTTTCTCAGTAACCAGATATTTTCCCTTCTTTCCCATTACTTTTTGCACACTGCTCTGTATAATGTTCTGCTTGCCGCTCCTGCAAGTTCACAAGTAAGGAACGAATAATGGCAAGTGATAAGGTGATGGGAAAGCTCTTAATTTTGAAATCATATCAAGTATATCACCCTATGTGAAAAAACCTTCCACGCAGATCTAAATCTTTTCTCATAAATGACCATCAATAAACCACTAAGTTGACATTAATGCCCATAACTCGGTATCGGATTATGAGAAATATTTCATTGAACATTGAACCCTGTTGATCTGTGATAAAGTGATTTTGCGATTTGCTTCACAATATCGCATTTTGCAATATCGCGGATCGCCATATCGCTAATCCTTTTCATTAACAATCATTTATTTATTTATGTGATTGCAAGATGTGATTTGGGAGATGCTTTATCTTAGGTGGTGCTGCGACATATGAAATCTACGATATGCGGTGAGTCTATAAGGCGCCCGATCTCACATCATCACGTTTTCGCAATCGAAATTTTGTTGATATGATATCCTCCTTTACCCTTTTGTGATGCGATGTTCATTGTTAAGAGAACGATTTTATTTAAAACTTATCATAACACTTAAGGTTTTGGGTATGTGGATGTTTTTCCTAAGTTTATGATAGTG
>APFE031576883.1:139241-172503 GCA_000404065.3 Pinus taeda
CTTCTTGATAGAGCTTCGCCGCTTCTTCTTCGTCTGCCCAGCTTCAAAGAGAACCTGTGGAATCACAGCAACATACTAATAATGAAGAAACAAAGATCTATATTCATAAATAACAGAGGACCAGATGTGTTTTAACCATATAAATGCATATATAAACAAGTACACAAGAATATGGAAGAAAACTAGAATAGCTTTATTAAGATGAAAAGTAGCAAGAGGACTACAACCATATGTTCTGACCTAGCATCATCCTCCAGGTAGGAAGCCCTTCTTCACCTCAAGCAAAGCTTAGATCACCCAACACTATGAATGTACACCAGAAAACCAACAACACTTCTCTATAAGATACAAAATTCCAGCCTCTGGATCTCTGTGATGAGGGATCCATATATAGATGATTATAGGGAGGTGAGTCATCTTTTGGGATCTTGATTAGTGTCCTCTCTCTGATAGTTCCTGCTTCCACTTGGAGAATGATGATCTCTTACTCATCCCGAGTTGAAAACAGAGAGGTAAGTGTCATAGGGGAAGCTTCTGGAAGATTCCATGATCTTCCACCTCGCATTTTGTCCCTGCCATTTGTCCATTCCTGACCATTGCACCCTACAGAGGAGAAATTCAATATGCATCGCACCTTGTACACTGGGAAGGTGATATGCATCACACCCTCTACACTGGGCTTTTAGTATGGTCCAGTTTTGACCATTTATGAGCAGTTTTCATTGGAGAACTTCTAGGAGATGATGTAATCAGCTGACCTTGTTCCTTTAGGCAGCGAAGCAACACTTTTAGGGACCTAGGAGCCCTCAGTTTATGGACATTTATGATTGGGGTTGAAGTGCCCAAAAATGTCTATAACACCCTTACATTCTTTAACAGGATTGAACAAGGTGTTTCAGTGGGGAGGCAAGCAACAGAAAGCCTTCGACACCTTGAAAGAAAATATTAGTACAACACCAGTACTAGCACTGCCCGATCTTCAAAGACCATTTGAGATCTAAACGGATGCCAGTGACTATGCCATGGGAGCAGTGTTGATACAACATGGTAAACCCATATGTTATCATTCTGAGACATTTAATTTTGCAATAGCTAACTATCCCACATATGATAAAGAATTGTATGCATTAGTACAGAGTGTGAAAAAGTGGAAACATTACTTAATGGGAAAATGGACAGTTATACATACTGATCATCAACCACTTCAATATCTACATTCCTAGACTAAGTTGCAGCAATCAAGACACTATAGATGGATGGGTTTTCTACAACAGTTTCATTTAGTCATTAGATATAAAAAGGGCATACACAATAAAGTTGGATATATGTTATCCAGGCCAATTATAAATGAATCTGATATACTTAAGCATAACTCAGTATTGCATGAGAGATACATTAAACAATATTCTGAAGATATAGATTTTAAATATGTATATGCAACTTTAAGTCAAGGTAAATGAGTAGAAGAATTGGATTATCACATTAAGGACCAACCCTTGTATCATTGTGGGAAGCTATGCATTCCACAAATTGAAAGAGTAAAGATAATTGGAGAAGCACACACTTCTCTATTATTAGGTCACTTTGAGGTAAGTAAAACGGTTTCACAGCTGCAAAGATTTTGTTATTGGCCAAAAATGAATGAGACAGTTTCTAGATATGTAAGAGGGTGTACCATGTGTGCTAAAAGCAAGCCCATCAATAGAAAACTAGTCTTGTACACTCCACTACCAGTTCCTTCTCATCCTTGGGAAAGTGTTTCCATGGACTTTGTTGGAGGACTGCCTAAATCTAGGAAAGGTCATGACTATTTATATGTTGTTGTTGATAGGTTCAACAAAATGTGTATTTTGATACCTTGTAATAAATAGATTACAGTTGAACAAACTGCAAAGTTTTTCTTTCAGCATGTATGGGTTCATTTTGGATTACCCACTTCCATTGTATCTGATCGAGATTTGTTGGGAAGTTTTGGTCGAGTCTGTGGGAATTGATGGACACCAAATTGAAGAAAAGCATAGCCTTTCATCCACAGACAGATGGCCAGGCAGAAGTGGTCAACATGAAAGTGATCCAGTTGCTTAGAGGCTATTGCAGCAAGCATCCCAAACTTTGGGATGAACATTTGTATTATGTGCAGAATGCTTACAACTGAGCAAAACATTCTTATACACAAAGATCTTCTTTTGTAGACTAGTTTTGATTTCACACCAAGGTCTCCCTTGGATTTTGTCTTTGGTAAAAACATAACAGTTGATGGACATAGTAATGTGGACAAGGAAACCAAGTTCATTGAATAAGTCCAAGAGATTCACCAGGCAATACAGGAACAGCTGGAAAAGAGCCAAGCCAAATACAAGGGAAGGCATGACAAGCATCGGATGGAGCATAGTTTCCAAGTTGGTGATCAAGTCTGGCTGTATATCAGTAAATACAAAATGCAAGGTGAAGGTAAAAAGCTAAAGCCAATAAGGTAAGGACCTTTCAAGATACTTGAGAAAATTGGTGAGAATGCTTTTCACCTTGATTTACCAGCTTACATGCACATCTACTCAGTTGTTAATGTAGACAACTTGAGACTATTTGAACCTTCATTAATTGAAGATCCCAGAGAGCAGAGTCAATTGCCTTCTATTGATGATATATTACATTAATATCTCAATGAGTTGCAGGAAGACACAGTTCTTGATAGGAAGGTGAGGATGACACACAGGGGAGATGTTGAGTACCTCAGGATTGGACTCAAGGGTTCAAAGCCAAGCAATGTAAAATGGATGGAGATTGGACAAGTGAGACAACTATACCCTCACTTAGTCAATGCTTGAAAACCAACTTTTGGTGGTCCAAAAGCTTTTTCAGTGGGAAGGCCGTGATCTGAATTAGATCCTTAAACACTCTTAAAGTTCCATGAACTCTGTAAAAGTCATACCAAAGTTTCAAAGTATTATGGATGTCGAAGCTTATTAGAAATTACCTCTGAACAATGGCAACTTGTGGTCGGCACAGAACGACGAGGACCCTCAATCAAAGCGCATAGACCGTTGGTCCATGGTGACTGTGCACTGGCACAAATTGACAAGCGGGAGGTCAAATCCAAAAATAGAGGTAGTTTCTAAGCGCTAATCGTGTATTGTGGGGCGTCCCCCTTAGTGAAGGAAAGCCCCAAATGCTCGGTCACGAGGAAAAGCATAAAACCGTATGGAAATTGCTGATTCCATCAAAAGGCGGACCCCGCGCTAAAACAGGAAGGATATCAAAAGGGCTTCAAGTGGTAAGCAGGTTCGACCGAGTCCCGCCCAATGCCATACACTGTGTGACACGCGTCCAGTGGATGAGAGAGAAAACTGCTCACATCGCACAGGTAAAGGTCATGCTACTTACTCGCGTGATATGGATAGAGATCATAGGATCTGGAGGCTCCAGATCAATGGCGGAGAAATGATTCGATCGATGACCGGTTTCAATGGGGAAATAGGCTGACTCATATAAGATTTGAGGTCAGGCATGACCATTGAGTTGGCAGAGGAATCAGTTTTGTGCAAAATCTTGAAGAAACAGAAATAATGACCATTCAAAGTGAACTGACACTAAGTTCGTGAGAAAACAAGTGGCCTCCTCTTTGTGAAGTTTTACACAGTGATGATGACACAGAGCAGGGGAATTCAAGCAGACAGAGACAAGAGATCTAGAGAGCCGGGAAGCAAAAATGAATAGTCAGGGAGGATATTTTCTTTAAGCCATGAACAGACAAAGAGTAAAGGGAGCAGAGAAAGAGAAGAAGAAAGCTGAAAGGCAAGAAAGAAGTGAATTGTAGAGACCAAAGAAGCCGAGCTGACCTACAGAGGCAAAGGTAGCATCGAGCAGACAGAGACAGAGAGAGTCCGAGAGTCTGTGAACTCCAAAGAAGGCTTGAGAGGTTCAAGCAACTCCTTTGTGTATACTTGTCAGGTATTGAGTACCAAATTGGACTCATACCACTAAGACTAGTTGAAGTTGAGATTCAGTAAGGGGAGTCTGTGTACTCTAGAGACTTGGGGAATCCAAGTACAATCCTATTGATCATCATCTGTTAAAGTGAGACTCAAATTGAGCTCCTTATTGTAAAAATTCTTCTTTAAGACACCATAGAAAGGCCACCACTGAAGCCTGAGCCAGGAGATGTAGCCTAGGAGGATTAGGTGAACTCATTAAATTTGTTGTGTTTATGTGTTTTCTTACTGTGTTCTCTTACTGTTTCAGTTTCTGTGTATTTCGCAATCTTATCGATCCATTGCATAAAATATCATAGGCACACCCCAACACTTGAGTCTATAATACCTTCACTAATTAACTGATATCATTTAGGGGGTGATTTTAGATCACCATGCTATACCACATTTCTTACATAACTCTTCAAATTCCTTCTTGCAAAATTATCCACCATTATCTGTCCTCAACACCTTTATCTTTTTCTCTGCTTGGTTTTCCACTAGAGCCTTAAATTATTTAAACCTGTCAAAGACTTCATATTTATTCCTGAGGAAATATATCCATGTATTCCTTGAGAAGTCATCTATAAATCATACATAGTGCACAGACTTACCTAGTGATGGAACCGACACAGGTCCAAACACATCACTATGCACAAGCTCTAATATTTGTTTTTCCCTCTTAGCACTAAAGGAGAAACTCACCCAATTTTGTTTCCCATATATATATTTTCATAGAAATCAAAATCCAAAGAGAAATTATACATACCTCCTATCATACCATTACTAGAAGTATTCGAAGGCCCTTCTATCCAATATGTCCAAGCCTTTCATTCCATAACATGGTCTTTTCTCCAAAGACCACTAGATTTTCTTCTCCACTTTGAGGAACCACAAAACTATTGAACCCATCAATAACAGTGCTACCTTGAAGCTTGTACATAGTTCCATTCCAAACTCCCCACATAAATACCAATGCTCCTTGAACCATCTTGCAGGTGTCTTTCTTGAACATTATTTTTACACCTACATCATCCAACTTGCTTACAAAAATCAGATTTCTAGCCAACGCAGGAATATGCAGATGATCCGGATTTAAACAAGAACACAATAAATTACAGAGATAACCATAAAGATAGGTATGTAGTGGAAAAAATGATTCATTTCATTACTGTAAAATACTGAAATATGCTTACAAATAGAAATGGAAATAAACCAGCTAGGGCGATGGTAACTTATCTCTGAGAAGAGATGTGGCAGCTATATGCCTCTAAACTATGTTACAATGAGGATCGAAGGCCTATTTATTATTGAGAATAATGGAAAACCATTAACATCCCAAATCCTAACCCTAGAAGATGAAATGCCAAATTGTGGGCCCTGTTTGGGTAAATTGGTACATCAACTTCCCGGGGTCGTAACTTTGGGATCCAATCTCTGTTTGATGCGTAAAATAACTCGTTAGAAATATCTATCCAACTAATATAACTTTGGGAAGAGCTACGTTAATCCATGGACCCATGTTGCTCCCAAATTTCCCAAAAAACGTCATTTAGGGCCTCAAAATGGCTCCCGAAGTTCAGGACCCGAAAAACTGCTAAAAATAGTAAATTGTGCTATAATTAAGGAAACTGAAAAGCTAAAAGAACATTGGTGGGGGTCCAAGTGGACTTGATGGGTGGCCACCAATATCCCAGATACTGAACCTGGGTCATGCCAAAAGTGCATTTCTCCAAATTGGCACATAACTTGTGTTGCCACAATGTTTGGAGAACCTGCCGGATGTGGTGGAGGTGCTCTTCCCAGCTCTGGCTGAAGGTCAGGATGTCATCCAAGTATACCACTACAAATGAGTTGGTGAACGGCTGGAAGATGTCATGCATTAGCCTCATGAAGGTTGTAGGAGCATTTGTCAATCTGAAAGGCATAACCAACCATTCGAAAAGGCTCTCCTTGGCTTTAAAGGCAGTCTTCCACACATCGGAGGGTTCGATTAGTACTTGGTGATATCCTGACTTCAAATCGATCTTGCTGAAATATTTTTCCCCCTTCAATTGGTCCAGAAGGTCATCAATCCATGGGATCGGGTACGTATTACGGACAATGATTTTTTTTAGCGCCAAATAGTCAATACAGAGTCTCCAAGTCCCATCCTTCTTCTGCACCAACATGATCAGGCTCCCACAGGGCGATGAACTTGGACGGATGTGACCTTTCTGTAGTAGCTCCTGAATCTGCCTCTTGATTTCATCATTCTCCAGAACGGATTGTCGATAGATTGGTCCATTGGGAAGCGGCGCACCTGGGGTCAGATCGATGGAGTGCTTGACCTAACAATTCAGAGGAACCCCTATGGGGGAGGTGAAGATTTCCTCATGCTCCTCCATGACCCTGTCCATCTGTAGTTGTCGTGCAGAAGGGCCCTGTCTGGAGGTCATGGCCACTGTATTCTTCTTTCCTTGAGGGCATATCATCAGGAAAACAAATTTCTCAGTTTTGGAAATGAGCTTACTTCATTGTTTTGCAATAACCAAAGAGATGACAGTAGGCGGTGCTACCTCCGGTATCATGTACAACTTATTTCCCAAAGTAATAATAACAACACGAGGCCTTGATTCATACACAACATGTCGCTTCCACTTGTATGGTTGTCCTAATAGTACATCACAAACTTCAAGGGGAGCAATGTCACACAATACCTCATCCATGAAGGGCTTGATGTTGTATGGAAGGTGACACTGCTGGCACACACGAAGATCTCGTCCTTGGTGAAGCCACCCGATGGTCAGTAAGCCCAACCGCTTCACAACCTCTACCAAAATAAGGTTCTTTTGGCTCTTGCTATTGATAATGAACTGTAGTAGGGATCCCTTTACCCAAATCTGGGAGTGGAAGAGACACTCCTCCTCCTCCGAATCTTTGGGTTCCTCCTTCTGGATCTTTGTGGTGGCAATGGTGGCGTTGGGCTCTGCATTGATAATCTGCTTCCCTTTGTCATTCCCCTTGTCAAGTTCTAACTCAGATTCAGAACATGCATCTGATTCTGAAACCTTTAGCTCAGCCACCAATGACTGCTTGGCCCGACACTCACTTGTGTTGTGAGTGGAGCTCTTATGGAACTCACACCATTTTCTCGTGTCCTTTTTCAGCTTTGCAACAATGTTCTTTACTTGTAGCTTTGGTGGCTTGTCTTGGGCCACCCCACCTTGGCTTTGTCCTTTGTTTTGCAGTTTGGGGGCACCTTTCGCTTGCTTTGGATTCACAAATCCAAAGTCTTGCTTCTTCTGTTTAAACTTTTGCTCGACCTTGATGGCATATCGGTATGTCGTGCCGAGGGAGGAGATGTTCAGGAATTCTATTTCTTCTTGGATGCACTTTTGTAGGCAGCCATGGTATTTCAGTATCAAATGCTGCTCTGAATCCTTGATACCCAACTTTGTGTGAAGGGTATGGAAAATATTGGTAAGCTCTGGCACGTCTCGGTCCCTTCCTTACCATAGTGTGGTCCACTTTATGTATTGATCCTCATAGCTTTCAACAGGGTAGTATTGGTCCTTGATGGCATCCCGAAATGAACTCCAGGTGGGCATGGCTAAAAATAGTGAGCCGATATTTTCATCCTTCTACTCGCAGTAGGTTTCCCACCAGTCCTTGACGTGGGGGGCTGCTTTGAGAAGAGCGAAAACAATCTTTTCTCGACTAAAAAATTCATGAACATAAAAATAACCCTCTAGAAGATTTACCATTTATATACGACATCTACATCTATCTGACCCTCGAATATGGAGATTTCAAAATTAACTTGTACCTTAAAGGGCGTGGCATTTCCAGAGTAGCTACAAGAAGCTGATGCATCACCTCTAGGTAGCCGCTGAAGGATCTGGGCAAAGTTGTCCATCATTGCATTCCTTTGTCGCTCGAGGGCTTCTTTGAGAAATATTTTGATAGGATTTCCTGCCCCCTTATCTTTCTTCTCATCTTCCATGGGAGGCCGTCGGGATTTTCAAGGCTGGTCTTGCAAAGGTTCGACCAGTTCAAGCCCTAACTCCTTATATCCCAACCTCGTTGGGGACATGCAAAGAAAAACAAAGAAAAAAAGCAAACCGCTCTGATACCACTAATCCAGATTTAAACAGGAACACAATAAATAACAGAGATAACCATAAGAATAGATATGCAGCGGAAATAATGCTTCATTTCATTATTGTAAAATACTGAAATATGCTTACAAACTGAAATGGAAATAAACCTTCTAGGGTGATGGTAGCTTATCTCTGAGAAGAGATGTGGCAGCTACATGCCTTTGAACTATGTTACAATGAGGCTTGAAGGCCTATTTATTGCTAAGAAACAATGGAAAACCCATAACATCCCAAAACCTAACCCTAAAAGATGAAACGCCAAACTGTGGGCCTCGTTTGGGTAAATTGGTACATCAACTTCCCGGGGTCGTAACTTTGGCATCCAATCTCCATTTGATGTGTACAGTAGCTTGTTAGAAAGATCTACCCAAGGACTATAACTTTGGGAAGAAAAACATTGGTCCAACCCATGCAACAATGGTCCAACCCATGTTTCTCCTAGATTTCCCAAAAAACGTCGTTTAGGGCCTCAAAACGGCTCCCAAAGTTCAGGACCCAAAAAACTGCTAAAAATAGTAAATTGTGCTACAATTAAGGAAACTGAAAAGTTGAAAGAAACAATGGTGGCGGTCCAAGTGGACTTGGTGGGTGGCCACCAATATCCCAGACACTGAACCTGGGTCATGCCGAAAGTGCATTTCTCCAAATTGGCACATAACTTGTGTTGCTGCAGTGTTTGGAGAACCTGTCGGATGTGGTGGAGGTGCTCTTCCCAGCTCTGGTTGAAGGTTAGGATGTCATCCAAGTATACCACTAAAAATGAGTTGGTGAATGGCCACAAGATATCATCTATTAGCCTCATGAAGGTTGCATGAGCATTTTTCAATCTGAAAGGCATAACCAACCATTCGAAAAGGCTCTCCTTGGCTTTGAAGGTAGTCTTCCACACATCGGAGGGTTCGAGTGGTACCTGGTGATATCCTGACTTCAAATCGATATTGCTGAAATATTTTCCCCCTTCAATTGGTCTATGAGGTCATCAATCCATGGGATTGGGTACATGATACGAATAGTGATTTTGTTTAGTGCCCAATAGTCAATACAGAGTCTCCAAGTCCATTTCGACAGAGGTTGTGAAGCGGCTGGGCTTACTAACCAATAAAACACCTAGAAGTATTCTAATCCTTCCACCTTACAACTTCAACTTGAATTTTTTGTGATCGGTGATTCTAGCCTTCCTTTCGTCCCCTAAGAAGACATCACCACCATCATATTTATCATACTCACATAACCACTCCCTGTGGGGATTGAAGTGAAAGTATGCACTTGAGTCAATCAACCATGCCTCATGATCTACATGTGTACTTGAAGAAGAATCCAAGTACACATCACCACCTTCATTTGAGGTGGTTTTTTCCTCTGTAGACTGAGCATAATCAGATCCCTTTCCTTTCTCGGGAGCTTTAGATCTATATTCCTTTCTGAAGTGCTCTTCCTTTCTGCACTTACAACACACCTTTATAGGTTTTCCTAGAGATTTAGATCTCTATCTAGATTAGATCTCCCACTTGAGGATTTTTTTTTTTTTGGACTATCCTTGTAAAGACAAGGCATCACCATTCTGGCCCTTTGTATTTTTCTATTTCATCTCCTTTGACAGCAAGGATGATACTATTTCATCAAATTGTAAGGTAGTCACATTGCTACCTATTGCAACAACTAGACTATCCCATGAATCTGGTAGATAAAAAAAGAAACTAATGAACTTATCTTCATCTAAAATTTTTATATCCACAGATAATAACTAGCTTACCATAATATTAAAGCCATTAAGATACTCTATCACCGTGTCTCCATCCTTCATCCTCAGGTTATACAACGTTTTTTGTAGGAAAAATTTATTCACGAGAGACTTAAATTGGTACAGAGTCCCTAACTTGTACCACAAAGCCTTTGTCGAAGCTTCTCTTGATACATTCAACAATATTCAACAACCGTATTGTGATTTTTTCCTTTCGATCCAACTTTGCCCAGTCTTCAACTGACATTATTGTTGGTTTAGTACCCGGATCTACCACGATCCACTGATCTTTATCTACCAGCAGATCCTCCATCTTGAGTGTTGAAAATGGCAACAAGAAACACTAAAAATAGAAGTGATAAAAATAGCACTACTATAAATAGCAGTTTGGGTACCAGTGCTGGATTGAGCAACAGGGAATGAAAAATAGAAGTGCTAAAAATAACATTCTATTTTTAGCAATTCAGGATGGATTCCTATTTTTAGTCAGTCCCTGGACTAAAATAGGAAGTAAAATTTGAATTTCAACTTAATATCTATTTGAAAATAAATTAATTAATTCACCATGAATTAATTAGTTGTGAAAAATCAAACATGAAGTCTATGTGAGGACATGTAATAGTTTCTCCATTAATTGAGGAACTTATCCATCAGTTAAAGAGATAAGGATGAGTTCTAATTTGAGTAGTAATTAGTTGGCTCAGATAATTGATTCAAGTCCAATTATATTGATTTAAACAGTTTATTTAAATTAATGTGAGTTCAGTTAGTTAATTCTTGCATGCAACTGTTGTTCTTCAAATAACTGAATATTCTCTCATGAATAACTCATGCATGTCAGTTTAGACAGAGACCCAGTTGAGATCAGAGGGAAAATGTACTATCAGTTGGATGGATTTTTCCTATAAAGGAAATTCATCCATGGAGAAGGATTTATCTCCTTCAAGACTGCGCAGTTGGATCAGACGTTAGTGAGTGTGTGAAGAGGCCAATTCACACATGTGGCTTCACTGGATCCGAAGAAAAATTGTGCAAAGAAATAGGAGGCTTGGAGGGCAGAGGAGAAGGTTTGAGAGAGGCCTTTGACTATCTATGAGCAACAGAGGGATTGCAGAGAGAGCAGGATAGCTTGTGAGTTGATTCTTTTTGTAAGCCGAATTATATTTCCACTTGTATGATAATACAAAGTTGGGGTTTTAGGCTGAGGCTTTCCCTGGGTTATTTCTTCTGTGTTATGTTTGATTTCTTCTCATTCTCAGTTATATCTATTCTTGGTTGATACTGCTCATATGTGATTAAGCTTCTGCAAAGTTTATGGTAGAAGTAGATCTTGTATTGTGTTTTAGTATATTGCATAATTTGTTGATCTACAGTGGCAATTTCTACATGGTATCAGAGCAAAGGTGATCAAAGGAGGATACTGTATACAAGAAGGGAGAAGTTCAAATTTTGTGGTTCTTGAATATAGAAATCGATTTCTTATCACATATCATTTCCACCAATGGCGTTCAACGGTTTGAGGCTTGAGTATGCACTTGATGGCAGCTCAAACTATATAGCCTGCAAAGATCGCATGGAAGCAGTATTATAGGATAATGGGTTAAAGGACTTCATTCATCAAGAAATCCCCAAGCTTGTAGCATCTAGTGCCAAATAATTGGCAAAATGGAAGAAATGTGTGGCTAGAGAAAGGAGAATCCTTCTAGAGGGCGTTCGATATCACATAGTCTCGAGTCTCCATGGGAATGAGACACCATTTTCAATGTGGAAAACATTAAAAGATGTATATTAGAATAGCAGTGATCAGAGGAAGTTGGTGATGAAAGACAAGCTTCGGAAGATCAATTGTGAAAAGGGCGACACGATCTCTATGTATCTGAGCAAGCTCACCACATGCAGGGATGAGCTTGGAAGTGTAGGGATCATGACAGTTGATGATGACATGGTGAGTCTTGCACTCCTCAGTCTTCCTAAGAGTTGGCATAGCTACCAAGACTCAGTTAATGGAAGAGAGAATCTACCAGATTGGGAACGACTTTGGTCAGATCTAATGTAGGAGGAGATAAGAAGAAGCATCATAGATGGTTCTTCATCCATGGAGGATGAAGAAAATTGTGCCTAGTAAGTAACGCAAAGAAGGGGAAGGAGAAGGATTCTCTTTCCCAATCCAGTTCTTCCCAAGGTGGGAATAAGTTTGACAAATTGAAAGTGCGATGCTTTCATTGTCATGAGGTGGGCCATTTTGCTACAAATTTTCCACTGAGGAAATCCAAGAAGGGATCCGTGGAAGGATCAAAAGGTGAGGCACTGGCCTCACAGTTCGAGTTAGATTTCACACTGTTCGCACTCATGGTTTCATCCATGGTGGGAAGTGGTTGTTTTCTTGACAGTGGAGCTCCTTTCCACATGACCGATGACAAGAGTTTGTTCAATAATTTGGAGGAGAAATATCTCCAAATACTCATAGCGATGGGTAATGATGAAAAGTACAGTGTCTCAGGTGTAAGAATGGTTGTTTCTTAGAGGGAGCATGGAGCTCGCATTACCTTGACTGATGTCAAGTATGTACTAGGACTGAAGAGAAATTTGGTGTCGATCAGGATGCTAAAAGACAGAGGCTATGATGTAGTATTTATTAAGGGAAAGGTTTTCCTTAGACACATCATCACTAGACAGGTGAAGTAGATCAGTTCACGAGTCAAGAAATTGTATGCTCTTGAGGTTCAAGATGCATGCAAAGCCTTGAGGAGCAAGGTAACTGATGGAGACTTGGTGTTTGAGATGGAGAGTACATTACCTCTCAACATGCAGCCATAGGAGAAGTCTCAAATGATTGTGGAGGAGCCACAATTAGTGAAGCAGCTTCAAGAGGTTGTGGAGCAGCCACAACTGGTGAAGCCAAGAGGAGACCAAGTGGAGGCATCCACTCATGTAGAGACCTCCAGTAGGGGTAAATTTTGAGCCAAGTGTGTAGAGGGATCACATGCACCCATACCTCCAAGTAGGAGGTGGGGCGATGTGGAGTGATCATCCCAAGAAGGCTGGAATAGGGGCAGGATCCTTGAGGTACCCAACCTCTTTGATTCGTCTTTGCTACGAGAGCCCCGACGTGGAGTAGCAGGATTGGCTAAGTGGGTAGAGACAGATGCGGATGGAGCGGCAGAGAGAGCTACAGTGCAGGAGTCTGAAGACTATGCAGAGCTAGCAAGCTGCAACAATGCGAGAGGCACATGAGTGTTGCACCAGTGGAGGATGGCACAGAGAGGTGTGCAATGATGCGAGATGCATGGAGATGTTGCAGCAGCTCAGAGGTTAGAGAGGGAGAACTTGTTAGCAACAGGTACATCTTTAGCATGAGAGTATGTTTCTAGCCCAACAGAGGTCAGTTAGGAGTTTTTTTTTTTGTTTCTAGAGTTGCTAGAGCAGCCACACTTGGTAGAAGTGCTGCATGCAAAAAGTTCCAAAGGTAAAGGATCGGGTTCAAGTTGAAGCCTTTCTTGTTGAGAGGGAGTGTTGAAAATGGCAACAAGAAATGCTAAAAATAGCACTGCAATAAATAGCAGTTTGAGTACCAGTGCTAGATTGAGCAACATGGAATGAAAAATGGAAGTGCTAAAAATAGCATTCTATTTTTAGCAGTTCAGGATGGATTCCTATTTTTAGTCAGTCCCTCGATTAAAATAGGAAGTAAAATTTGAATTTGAACTTAACAGCTGTTTGAAAATAAATTAATTAATTCACCATGAGTTAATTAGTTGTGAAAAAATCAAACATGAGTCTATGTGAGGACATGCAACAGTTTCTCCATTAATTGAGGAATTTATCCATCAGTTAAAGAGATAAGGATGAGTTTTAATTTGAGTAGTAATTAGCTGGCGCAGTTAATTGAGTCAAGTCTAGTTAGATTGATTTAAATAGTTTGTTTAAATTAATGTGAGTTCAGTTAGTTAATGCTTCCATGCATGTAACTGTTGTTCTTCAGATAACTGAATATTCTCTCATGAATAACTCATGCATGTCAGTTCAGACATAGATATAGTTGAGATTAGAGGAGGGACAATGTACTATCAGTTGGATGGATTTTTCGTATAAAGGAAACTCATCCATGGAGAAGGATTTATCTCCTTCAGGACAACATAGTTAGATCAAAGGTTAGTGAGTGTGTGAAGAGGCTGTTAGAGTCTGTCTTGTCAGTCCTCCGTCAGAGATCAAAAATCTTTCTGCATTTCATTTTTAGGAGTCCTGCTCCATTCACTCAGCTACATTCCACTAGGGGCATGCCATAATCTAACGGAAAAAGGTCATGATAGTCATTTCCCCTCATGTCTGGAACTTGCTGGCTGAGGTCTTTTGTCAGTGTTCACTAAGGTCCATGATAGTCAATGTTCGATCCTTAATGGACAAGAGTCATTTTCAGTCATTAGGTCTAGGGATTAGTCAATTTTGTCTTCAACCATGTCCAATAAATCCATGCAGGCCAGAGGGAGGCCCTTACAAAGTTATTATTCAAAGAGTTTCATCATCATGCAGACAAACTTCGTCTGTTCTTCAAAACTCTGTTTTGAAGAAAAGTCAAACAGTGTGACATTTGTGATAATTTTCAAAAAAGTCTCCAGTTGATCTTTTCAAGCACGGTCATGGTTTCTGTGACCAAATTCCCCGTCATACAACCCCTGCAAGAAGTGCCAAAAATTTCATCATTCTAGCTAAAAATTCAAAGGGAAAAGTGAAATTCAGTGTTGCATTAACTCAGTGAAAAGAGCCAAAACATAACATTAGCAAAGAGGGTTTTTGAAGAAGAAAAAATTTAACCCATGACTTCAACGTCTTTATATAAGAATTTCCACAAGGAAACAAGGTCATTGTGCAAATCAAGGTCATAAAGAAACGTTGCAAAGTCGTTGAGAGAGCCAAGTATGCATTTGGAGTGAGTTGGAGTCATTTTCAGGAGTGCGACGCACACAACGCCACCCCACAGTGAAAAGTTTACACAGGCGCAACGCACTAGGTTTGTTGCACGGCGCACACCCACAGAGGCCCGAAATTGTTCGCAATTGCATCAAATTTTTTGGAATTCCTTCTAATTGCCATGTAGGATCTGTCTCTTGGCTTGCTCATAAAATTTTTGAGAAGGTTATGGTGGTTCATGGCTATGTATAAGTGCAACAAAACTCATAAAACCTACCACTAGAAAACATCAAAGCCATTGTTGCTAGGGTTGCAAAATTGTTGTGTTAGTGCCAAGGCTCCATTTTCACCCCTCATTTTTCCCTTTCTTACCATTTTTCCTATTTCCCCTATCCCATTTTCCCCTATTCTCCCTACCCTAAAACATTCCTACCCTAGTCCCTATCCCCTCCACTCATTTGTCAACTATAAAACCCCAAAAACCATACCCTATAAAATCCCCAAACCCTCCTACATATCCCTAAACAACATTTTCCCCATAACTCAGTTCTTCATTGTATATTTTGACAGAGGATTAATGAAAGGCAGTGGCTCTATTTCATGAGATTCATGTGGTTGTGAGTGTAGCAAATGTGTCTCTTTATGTTTCATATGTATTTCGCTATGTTTCACAGTTCATTGCATCTTCATTTCCAGTGAAATTTTCTAAGTAAGATAAGGTAGAATTCATATTTATTGCTCTTCCTGTGGGAAAGTTTCACGTATGTGTTCTTCTTCTGTTGAAAAGGATTCATGTGTTTATGCCCTTTTCACAATCCCAAACAACATTCCCATTGCGCATTACTTCAAATTTAATTGCTAGACTTTCCGCCTGCCTTGTCTCATGAAGTAATATGTGCCTTTGTGTTAAATTCTCTGCTCATTGTTGTTTGTTGGTCCCATACATCCCAGAAACCCAGTTATTCATAAAAATTTGTTTCTTGTATCCATATTTGTTTACTAGCCTAAAATCAATATTAACTGTAAGTCATCTCAGGCCATATCGTTTATCTATTCACTGAGTGTGACTCAAAGAGAGCCCTCTCCTGTTTTGGTAGGGCTAGCTACCAAACTGAGCGTGGTTTGTGGTTACCCTAAATTTTGCCTTCCTTCAACCTAAGGCAGATTTAGGTGCTAACACAGTGGAGACTCCACTAGGGACGAAATTACTCACCTTACTTCTTAATAATTATAAGCTTCTGGATGATAAGTTTAGGATTTGATAGGCTGAGTGAGTTGGTTGCGTCCTTTGATTTTTCTCAATAGCATGTTGGCTTCTAGAAGATATACCAGAGCTAATCCTAATCCAGATCCTCTGCACATCTATGAAAATCCCAATTTGATTCCAATAATTTGTCGTCAAGAGAGCTCTATATCTCCCATGTTCAAATCCATTATGTCCTAACATTTTTGAATATCTCGAAGAGCTAGATTTTGATGAGCAGTTTGAAATATCATTGTTCGAGACCAAATATGAAAGGGCGGTTGACTCTACTGTCCACAATGCACAGTTTCTTGTAGAATTGGAGACAGAAAGGGCTAGCTGGTCAATTGATAATTTCATTATATCTCAGCTTCAAACTCCAATTTCTAGCCCCCTACAAACTGTGCACACTCCTCCAACACCTCCAAGACCAAACCCACCAAGAGTGATGGTTGCCCGTTTTGCACCCCTTGTTCTGCCTCAAGCTTTAGATGATATGCCCGCAGATTATCAAAGTAAAATCCCATTTTTTGATGGCACTCCTAACAGCATTTCTGCTCAGCAACATGTGGACAGAATGGCATAATTCTATGAACTTCATGAGATCGATGCAGAGAATGTGGCAATGAGACTCTTTATACAAACATTTGCAGGCGAAGTGAGGAAATGGTTCAAATGTTTGCCGGCTGCACGTATCACTACCTTGTCCAACCTACAAAGACAATTTTTAAACCGCTGGGAAGTGAAAAAGAATCCTCTTCAAATTCTGGCTGAATATGAGTAAATCAAACGAAATGCCGGTGAGTCGGTCCAAGACTATTGCTTTAGATTCAATTCAGTTTATAATGAAATTCCAGATCATCTAAGGCCACCTATGGGGCTAGCCATGGTAAAGTTCTCGGATGGTTTTGATGCTGACATGGCTTATCAATTAAGAGAGAGAGAACCGGCCACAATGGAAGACATGCAGAAGATAGCGGTCAACGTTGAAGAAAATCTGCTGACCAAGAGAGCTAGAGCAAAGACAGAGAATAAGGTCACCATAAAAGAAGAATCTTCCTCGGTAGATCAGCTACTCCGGAAGGTAGAGAGGATGCTTGAAAGGGTGAAACTTGACAAACCTGAGCCACAAGTTAGAAATCCTAACTTCTGTGGCCAGCAACAGCCACAATATAGAATAAGGCAAAGAGATCAGTGAGCCCAAGAGCAGACAACATAGCAGCCAGTAAAGCCACCTTTGTAGAAACATTTTGTGCATGGACTAGAGTCAGATGAGGACAGGAATATAATAGGTGAAGAAAATCACCTCTTTACTGTGGATGATTTACCTATTTATCTCACTGAGGATGAGGAGTATGCAGAAAGTTCGGCTGTACACAAAGATGTAGATTTCATTCTAGCAAATGACACCATCTTGGAGGAAGAATCAGATGAGTACCAAAGAGGCTATATGAATGCTCTGTCTGCCAAGAAGCAGCGATATTCACTTAGAAACAGAGATGTGCCAGTCAAACCAATTCAGAAAAGGAAGGATGTTGAAGCATCAAAGAATGATTCATCAATTACACAAAAGAAGGGAAAGGAGGCGATTGGTCCGGAGAGCAGCAAATCACCATCAGCAGAACAATCAAATCAAACAATTACATCAAAAGAAAAGGAAAAGAAAGAAATTCCAGTCAAAGAGGTAGAAAAGGCTCCCGCTTTTAATTTAGAGAATGAGATTTCTAAATTGAAAGTATCCATTCCTTTGACTGAAATAATGAGGAACAACAGTTATAGAGGGAAAGTATCTAAAATGTTGAATTTGGACCCAATGTCCGACATGGTGAATGTTGAAGATATCAACCTGAAATGATCTTTGGGCCAGCATCAATTGGTGAGTCTCCAGATAGTGATGTGCCACCTTTTTATATCAATTTAAGATTGCATGATTTTGTGTTACATAATGCCATGTTTGATTCCGGAGCTTCTCACAATCTCATGCCCAAGGCTATTATGGATAAGCTTGGTCTGGACATCACCCGGCTATACCATGATCTCTATTCATTTGATTCCAGCAAAGTAAGATGTATCGGGCTCATCAAAGAATTAGTTGTGAGTCTGGATCAACTCCCAATGAAGAATGTTTTGATGGATGTTGTTGTAGTAGATATTCCTCCCAGGTTTGGCATGCTTCTTTCCAGGTCTTGGGTAGCGAAATTGAAAGGGACACTACAACTAGATTTCTCCTATGCAACGATTCCGGTGTTTGGCTAAATGAGGAAATTGTATCGGAAACAAAAAATGAAATACATGATTACAAGCAAGGAGAAACCAATAAATCATCCAATTAATTATGTACATACAGATTTAGAGTCTTTTGTTTTGTATTCTGATAGTTTCAATGATAGCGATAGTCAGTTAGTGGAAGCAGATGATATTCCGGAAATAACAGAAAATTTCAGAGGAGTTTTAAAGAAGGAAGGACAAGAACAACAGAACATAGTTGAGCGATTAGCTAAAATAAATGGACAGCAAGCAGACAAGGCACAACAAACAGATTTTCAACACTTGCAAGAGGAGGAACAAGGTTTGTGGACCATGGATTTTGATGGAGCAGTGGGAAATGATGGCGCTGGAATTGGAATTTGGGTACGCAGTCCTCTCTCTGCCCCGAACAAAGTGCCTAGTAACGTGCGGGTGTGCTCTTACAAGTTGGCTTTTGATTTTTCAAATAATGAAGCTGAGTATGAAGCTCTAATTGCTGGCCTAAAGATTTTAAGAAATCTGAATGCTAAGAGGATTTCAGTATATGGTGACTCCGAATTGGTAATTAACCAGGTTAGAGGCGAATATCAAGCAAAGCATCCTAGGATATGGGCTTACTGTAATGCATTCCTAGACATCCTAAAATTATTTTCAGAATACACCTTGACATGTGTGCCTCGTATACAAAATAGTTTGTTGATGCTCTTGCTAAGGCAGCAAGTAGTTTGAAGATCCCAATGAAATCCAACAATAAATTCGAAATCCATGTCAAGCATCGTCCAACCGTTCCAGAAAATCAGGTTTATTGGCAAGTTTTCCAAGATGATGAGGAGATTGATGATTTTCTGCAAAACAAAGGCAAGTTCAAAGAAACCTCAATTGATGTAGAAAATGACGATGGTAAAGGAAATGGTACAGATGATGTGCAGGTCAATCAAATGGACGTGTTGCAGCCAAAGAATAACATTATTCCTAAAGGTTTGATACCTTTATAAGAACTCTTTGATCAAGATGATGTAGCCCACAAACCAACATTGCAGCCAACAGAGAAGGGTGTGGAAGAAGTAAATGTCGGAACAACTGCTAATCCTAAATTGGTAAAATTGTCCAAAGAATTGCCACGAAAGATCAAGGACAAATATATCAGTTTGTTGTCTTCATTTGTAGATGTGTTTGCTTGGGACTATTCTAACTTAAAGACATATGATACCAATATAATTCAGCACACTATACCCATCAAGCCCAATCAGAAACCATTCAGACAGAAGTTGAGAAGGCTAAATCCAAAGTTGCTACCATCTATTGAAAAGGAGGTAAATAGGTTGTACAAATCAGGAATCATTGTTCCCATCAGATTTTCGGATTGGATCTCTAATTTGGTTCCCGTACGAGAGAAGACATGCGAGATTCGCTTGTGCATTGATTTTAGAAATATCAATAAAGTTTCATTGAAAGATAACTATCCACTGCCCAAAATGGACCATATACTTCAACAAGTAGTGGGAGGATCTCGTATGTCACTACTTGATGGTTATTCCGGATATAACCAAGTTTATGTCCATGAAGATGACCAAGACAAGACAACATTCACCACTCCATGGGGAACCTTTCATTACGCTAAAATTCCTTTCGGTTTGAAGAACGCAGGTGCCACATTTTAGCGGGCAATGGACTTGGCTTTTGCAAATGAGAAGGATGTCTTTTTGGTTGTGTACTTGGATGATTTGCCGGTGTTTTCCAAATCTGATGAAGAGCACATGTACCACCTAAAAACTATCTTTCAAAAGTGTAGAAAATATGGCTTGTCGTTGAATCCGAAAAAGATCTTGTTTGCTATGGAGGAAGGCAAACTACTCAGGCACATTATCTCAAAAGATGGCATTCGTATTGACCCAGCATGTGTACAAGCTATTCAACAAATCGATCTTCCCCGGAATAAGAAAGAGATTCAATCTTTCAATGGTAAGATGAATTTTCTACGCCGCTTTGTACCTAACCTTGGTGACCACCTAAGAGAGATTACAAACATGCTTAAGAAGGACAGCCAAGTGAGATGGACAGAGGAGGCTGTAAAATCTTTCAATATAGTCAAATTGGCTCTTTCTTCAGCTCCATTTCTAGTCAGCCTAGACTACACTCAGGATTTCATATTATTTTCATTTGCTTCATAGCATATTATGGCAGCGGTGTTATTGCAGAAAAGAGATGATCACGAAAGACCCATTGCATTCTTCAGCAGAGCTATAAGAGATGTTGCCTTAAAATACAACATCATTGAGAAGCAAGCCCTTGCACTTGTGAAAGCATTGAAATATTTTCGGGTATATATTCTACATTCTCATATTTTGGCCTATGTTCCTAACGCTGCTGTCAAAGATGTTTTAGTGTAGACCGATCTAGAAGGAAGATGAGGCAAATGGATTGCAGCTTTGTTGGAATATGATGTGGAAATAAAGCCCACAAAGTTGGTTAAAGGACAGGGATTGGAAAACTTAATGGCTGAATCAAACTTGCACGCCCTGGACATAAATCTGATCCCTGCTATGTCCGATGAGAATGAGGAAGGATCGTCAATTTAGGTATATGAAATGTTTGCTCTGTCTCCGTGGTATTCAGATATCATATATGTACTTAAGAATTTGTTGCCACCACCCGGCATAACTAGAAACAAAGAGAGAACACTAAAATTGAAGGCTGCCAAGTTTTGCATTCTAAATTCTGCACTGTATTGGAAAGATCCCGGTGGTGTTCTGTTAAATTGTTTGGTGGAAAAAGAAGCAAAGAAGGTCATGGAGGATTTCCACGAAGGAGAATGTGGTGGTCACCTTTTTTGGAAATCAACAGCAAATAAAATTCTGAGAGCGGGATACTATTGGCCGACATTGTTTGCTGATGTATATAAGATGGTCAAGAGCTATCATAAGTGTCAGATTTTTTAAGGAAGGAAGAAGTTATAGCCTTTACCACTTAAGCCTATTGAGGTGAGTGCCCCTTTCCAGCAATGGGGGTTGGATTTCATAGGTGAAATTCATCCCGCTTCTTCCGGTCAGCACAGATGGATCCTCACAACGACATTTCACAAAATGGATCAAGGCAATTCCTACCAGACTAGCTACATATGCGGTGATCATTTCATTCCTTGAAAATAACATCTTGTCTCACTTTGGTTGCCTGAATAAGCTAATCACTGATAACGCAGCAGCTTTCAAATAAAAAAGGATGGTAGAGTTTTGTCATAAATATCACATCATTTTGGGTCACTCAACTGCCTATCATCTGCAAGGCAATGGATTAGCAGAGTCTTCAAACAAATCATTGGTCAACATCATCAAGAAGCTCCTAGAAATAAACAAGAAGAGCTGGCATAAGAGGTTGGTCAATGCACTTTGGGGAGATTGGGTTAGTCAGAAAAAATCCATTGGTACATCACCTTTTGAGCTTGTTTATGGAGTTGATACAGTGTTTCCTACCTCTCTTGTAGCCCCGGTAGTCAAACTTCTTCAGGAAGCCGACAGTGAAAATGATCCTATGCAGAGAAGGTTGAATCAAATGGTCCACTTGTAGTTGACCAGAGAAGAAGTCTTCCAAAACACATCCAAGTTGCAAGAGAAGATTAAGAAAATTTATGACAGAAAAGAAAAGGCAGACAAATTTCATTTGGATGATGCGGTGCTGAAGTGGGATGCAAGGAATGAGGAAAAAGGTAAGCATGGTAAGTTCGAGAACCTCTGGATAGGTCCCTTCAAGATTGCAGTATATCGGGGTCATAATGCCTTTCTTCTGAAGGAAATGAATGGGGAAGATTGTCCAGGAGAGCTGATCAATGGTCGACTGCTCAAGCGGTACCATTTCTGAATTATTAACGTTGCTTCCACTATCATTGTAAATACAATTTTATTTCTGTTTGGTTTGAGTTTGTCAACTTAGTCTTCAAGTCATTTCAATATCAAGTTTGAGTAAGTTTTTGGGTCATTTTAGTTTCATAAATGAGACAGATTCTTGTGTTGTTGGTCGAAATAATGACTCCATAGCCTAATGGACGAAGGCACTGTCTAGCTCTCCCAAAGATCTATTGTTCCTGGCACCTCCAAGGAGCTACCATCCCCCATTGGAACCAATGTTAGAGTCGGTCTTGTCAGTCCTTCGTCAGAGATCAAAACTCTTTCTGCATTTCATTTTTAGGAGTCCTGCTCCATTCACTCAGCTGCATTCTGCTAGGGGCATGCCATAATCTAACGAAAAAAGGTCATGATAATCATTTCCCCTCATGTCTGGCACTTGTTGGCTGAGGTCTTTTGTTAGTGTTCACTAAGGTCCATGACAGTCAATGTTTGATCCTTAATGGACAAGAGTCATTTTCAGTGATTAGGTCCAAGGATTAGTCAATTTGGTCTTCAACCATGTCCAATAAAGCCATGTAGGCCAGAGGGAGGCCCTTACAAATTTATGATTCAAAGAGTTTCATCGTCATGCAGAAAAACTTCGACTATTCTTCAAAACTCTGTTTTGAAGAAAAGTCAAACAGTGTGACATTTGTGATAATTTTCAAAAAAGTCTCCAATTGATCTTTTCAAGCACAATCATGGTTTCCGTGACCAAATGCCCTGTCATACAACCCCTGCAAGAAGTGCCGAAAATTTCATCATTCTAGCTAAACATTCAAAGGGAAAAGTGAAATTCAGTGTTGCATTAACTCAGTGAAAAGAGCCAAAACATAACATTAGCAAAGTGGGTTTTTTAAGAAGCAAAAATTTAACCCATGACTTCAAAGTCTTTATATAAGAATTTCCACAAGGAAACAAGGTCATTGTGCAAATCAAGGTCATAGAGAAATGTTGCAAAGTCGTTGAGAGAGCCAAGCATGCATTTCGAGTGAGTTGGAGTCATTTTCAGGAGCACGGCGCACACACAGAGGGGTGTGGCGCATATAAAGAGCGCGGCGCACACAGCGCCACCCCACAGTGCAAAGTTTACACGGGCGTGGTACACTAGGTTTGTTGTGCGGCGCACACCCACAGAGGCCCGAAATTGTTCCCAATTGCATCAAATGTTTTGGAATTCCTTCTAATTGCAAGGTAGGGTCTGTCTCTTGGCTTTCTCATCAAAGTTTTGAGAAGGTTATGGTGGTTCATGGCTATGTATAATTGCAAAAAAAACTCATAAAACCTACCACTAGAAAACATCAAAGCCATTGTTGCTAGGGTTGCAAAATTGTGGTGTTAGTGCCAAGGCTCCATTTTCACCCCTCATTTTTCCCTTTCTTACCATTTTTCCTATTTCCCCTATCCCATTTTTCCCTATTCTCCCTACCCTAAAACATTCCTACCCTAGTCCCTATCCCCTCCACTCATTTGTCAACTATAAAACCCCAAAAACCATACCCTATAAAATCCCCAAACCCTCCTACATATCCCTAAACAACCTTTTCCCCATAACCCCTATTCCCATCATATTATTCCTCTCCTAACACTCCCTTTTTGCATTGTTCCCCTTGGTGGCAGATATCACAACAACACCTAGTTTCATACCATCATCAAAAGGTAGCCCAAGTACAATACACACAGCAGTCATGGAATCTGAGCATTCATCAGAGTATGATATGGAAACACAAAGTGATTCATCCTCGAAAGAACAGGCTCCCAGGAGACATCACAAAAGTGGCAAACATGTTAGGGATGAGCCAACTACCCTCACAGAATTGCAGGCCTGCCCTCTTGCCATGTCATGTTTCTAGCATCTATCATGTTTTGAATTTTGTTAAAGGGTGGCTAATGTTCGAGTTCATCATGAGTTGGCTCGTCTTTTTGTGCTTCACCTACATGGAGGTCACTCTATATTGGACGGGGTCACTTTTACACTGACACTCGAAACAGTCTCATTAGAAACTGGCATACCGAATGTTGGTGAACAGTGGCACAAGAAACAGAAGGTAGATCGGCAACATTATGAGCCTTACATTAAGGCCGGTTTCTTGAGGCAACTCACAAGAGTCTTTCCATTCAGATATTTGAAAGATGAATATGCTCCACTCATCAAATTGATCATGAAATAATTCATATGTGAGGGGAGGTTCTCTCGTCTATATGCCTATCACATCAAGATGCTTATGCACTTTACCAGGGTATGGATGATGAACATCCCATTTTTCATTTGCAGGAATAGAGAGAGGATGAACACCTTCATGCAGCACAAGACCCCTCAGCAGCAACTTAACAGTGTTTATCACTTTGCTCTTATCCGGATTTTGGTGGATCAACAACTGGGATTGCAAGGCATTTCTTGGGAGGACTTCATCTCCTGTGACCTCTTCAGCACTTCACAGGTATTATCAGAGGTGGAACATGAGATAGGTGGTCCTTCTCATCAGTATGAGCACCATGAGACCACTACTATGCCAGTATTCATCACCTATCAGAGAGGAAGTAGACATTTGTTTGCAGCAGCAAAGCGAGTGTTATCTCCACCCAAGGTGGGAGGGCCCTCGCTTCCAACATTGGAAACACAAGTACAGGACAAGGGCAAGAGGTCCATGCATGACAAGGGGCCATCAGGTGAACAAGAGGCCGATTTCATCCTCATTCATGATGATGATGTAGATGAGGGGAGTGCCAAACTCTGGAGGACCATCCAGGAGTAGAAAATGGAGATCCAAGACTTGTCACTCAATTTGGAGAGGGCCAAATGGATTATCAGGTATTTGGAGCAGAGGAACAAACAGCTTGAGGACCATCATGAGATCATGGAGCTGCAAATCATCCGTGAGAATCACCAAGCTGCCCAGCATAGGAGGATTGAGCTCACTCCATTAGAGCAAGAGATTAACAATGACCGAGAGTCTTGGCTCGAGCGCATCAACATCCACCTTGAGAGACTGCTAGATAAGGCCGACAGGGACAAAACCATACTGAGGCGGATGGCCTATCACTTCAGGGCACGGAAAATGATTTCAAAGGCTCAGATAAGGAGTTTGAAGGCAAAATTGAGCAAAGCGACAAAGAGGCAAAAGAGGAAAAAAGAGCAATATCGGCTTCGAATCTTGGCTGAAGCCTCTATGGCCTAGCATAAAACCTCATAGAGGATCTCTAGCCCAAATTTTAAGAAATTTGGAACGAGTTTGGTCACATGGCAAATTTTTTGTCACAACACAGGTTTTTTTTCCTGTGTGTCGCGTCACTGGCGCGACGCTTAGGATTGGGAGCTCCAAATAAAAAATGGCTTGCATTTTTAGATTCAACATGTAAAATCATTACTATTGGTGCATGGACAAGAAATTTGGGCATGATTTGAGTCTCCAGGAGGTCAAAAACACTCAAAACATGACCTCTTTGCCCCTATTTTGACACACAGGAAGCAGTCTTGGGAGAATGAATATTTGGAGGGGAAAATGAGCACCAAATTCAGAAATTCCACCTGGGTTGGAAAGTAGACAGACTAGGCTTTCCAACAAGTATATTTGGGCACAATTTGGACTCCTGCAGGTACCTCAAAACAACCTCCAACGTGGCACGTCGCATATAGATTTGGGCGCGGCGCATATAGACAAAAAGGCCAAATCACTTCCGCTTCACGACATTTCGATTCGTGACTTTCTCCAAGTGGGCCCGCTCATCTACACTTCAATTTTTTCAGCACCTAAGGCAAAATTTAAAGTATTTTCACTAGAGGATGGCTTCTATCCATGTGCCAAAGGAAGGCGAGCAGTCACCCAAGCCATTTGCCATTTTTGTAACGCTGCACCTATAACTAATGCTTGGCTTTCCACTTCCATTTTGTAATGATTTGAAAAACTCCCCAAATATTGGTCGTTCTATTTCCTCATGGTATAGTCTATTTATTGTACACAAACCATTTGCAAGGGTTGCTTGATTGTAATTTCTGGGAGACTGTGGGAGAGAAACTCAGTTCTTCATTGTATATTTTGACAGAGGATTAATGAAAGGCAGTGGCTCTATTTCATGAGATTCATGTGGTTGTGAGTGTAGAAAATGTGTCTCTTTATGTTTCATATGTATTTCGCTATGTTTCACAGTTCATTGCATCTTCATTTCCAGTGAAATTTTCTAAGTAAGATAAGGTAGAATTCATATTTATTGCTCTACCTATGGGAAAGTTTCACGTATGTGTTCTTCTTCTGTTGAAAAGGATTCATGTGTTTATGCCCTTTTCACCCTCCTAAACAATCTTCCCATTCCACATTACTTCAAATTTAATTGCTAGACTTTCCGCCTGTCTTGCCTCACAAAGTAATCTGTGCCTTTGTGTTAAATTCTCTGTTCATTGTTATTCGTTGGTCCCATACATCCCAGAAACCCAGTCATTCATAAAAAAATGTTTCTTGTATCCATATTTGTTCACTAGCCTAAAATCAATATTTAACTGTAAGTCATCTCAGGCCATATCATTTATCTATTCATTGAGTGTGACTAGGAGAGAGCCCTCTCCTGTTCTAGTAGGGCTAGCTACTAGACTGAGCTTGGTTTGTGGTTACCCTGAATTTTGCCTTCCTTCAGCCTAAGGAAGATTTAGGTGCTAACAAAGGCCAATTCACACGTGGCTTCACTGGACCCGAAAAATCGTGCAAAGAAATAGGAGGCTTGGAGGGCAGAGGAAAAGGTTTGAGAAAGGCCTTTGACTGTCTATGAGCAGCAGAGGGATTGGAGAGAGAGCAAGATAGCTTGTGAGTTGATTCTTTTTGTAATCCAGACTATATTTCCACTTGTATGATAATACAAAGTTGGGGTTTTAGGCTGAGAATTTCCCTAGGTTATTTCTTCTATGTTATGTGTGATTGGTTCTCATTCTTAGTTATATCTATTCTTGGTTGATATTGCTCATATGTGATTAAGCTTCTGCAGAGTTTATGGTAGAAGTAGATCTTGTGTTGTTTTTTAGTATATTGCATAATTTATTGATCTACAGTGGGAATTTCTACATTGAGTTTCCACAACTCAAAACTATGACCATTAAATTTCTCGATCTCTATCTTTCCACTGCTTGCCATCTTCTTTCACCACAAGAATCGATCCCGCAGATTTATCACTGAATAGGGTATAACATAGGCTTGAGAAAAAACTCCTAAACAATAAAGCCATCCCATTGAAGCCAAAATACCTCTGATACGAAATGTAAGTTTTAAACCCATATATAAATTACCTGTAAACGAATTCTAAAAACAGAAAATAAACAATGGCATGAGCACAAAACATAAAACAGATATACACAAAGATTTTCCCCTGGATCCGAGATTGATTTTTCATTATATTCATTTCAATGTTACAATACATATATATACATGATGAAGCATCCACAAACCCTCAATTATAACATAATTGTAGTTCCCTTGATCGGATCTACAAAACACCATGGACAGAAAACCATCATGCCCAAAACCATGTGTGAAAACCACGCACAATCCATATCTTCATCAATGCAACAAAACAACTAGAACATCCATGTCATGACCCTAAACATGCTTGTACTCAAAACTTTGATTCTAAGGATTGTAATGCATTTTTACTGACTATAGTCAATTGTTGAATATGGTTTTCACTAAGTGGAATATTCATAATACTAATATTGCATATTTTTCTCCTAGACACATGCATAGACATTGTGTGCAAGCATCTAAGATTAATCTTGACGCACTCTGGAGAACTGGATGAGTGCATCTAGGGACTAAAATGAAATTTGAAAACCCTAGCCTCCTAAACGTTCCCTTAGACAATATGTACAAGCATCTAAGATTTCTAGGATGCTCCCTTGACCATACTGTGCAAGTGTCCAAGGAAAAAAATCCTTAGTTATGAGTGTGCGTCTGAGACTCAAAAACCCTAGACATGTGTGAGCTTCGACCCTGTAGTTTCGAACCCTTTACACGTGCTTTCCTCTATCAAACCTATGCCAACCAAAACAATGGAAAAGAGAAGAGAGTGCTTAATGATTGTATCCAAATGAGCTTGAGGTCGCTTCTATATATAAGCTTCCATGAGGGTCCACTTGATGTTGAGGACGACCTGTCCAATTGTACATGTGCTTAGGGCCAACCTAATCCAATATACATGAGTAAACAAAAAAATTTAAAAACCAACTTCTTGTTGGAAAGAATACTGAGAGGGAGGGTGAATCAATATTATCAACTTAATAATTTAATTTCCCAAACAAATTTGTATACGCTACTTCAGCTAAGTGAACTAGCGTGTATACGCGATTGTACTTAAAGAAACCAGCGTATATGTAGAGAACTTTTGATTTACCCAATTTATCATGCATTGAACTTTAACCAGTTTATCAGATATTTATTAGATAGTGTAGTAAAAGAATAATAAAGAATCACACATAAAAAACACACATGAACACCAAGATATAAGGTGGGAACCCAATGTGGGTGAAAACCACTTGCTGTTGTCGTCTCTGTCTTCTTTTAATGATAAGAAAATATGTTTACAATCTTGTACTGGTGCATACTTATACCAGTACACAGGCTTCTACCTACAGAAGGTTACAACCTTCTCTCATTCTCCAACTTCTACTAGAAGGGAGCTACAACCCCCTAACTCTTGTACGAGCCGATTTGTTTACTAGTACATAGGTGGAAACCTATAGAAGGCTACGACCTTCTTTCTTCCTCCAAGGACCACGTTTCATAAATTTTCAGACTAGATCCATCAACAACATCATAACTATAATTCAATCATCAAATACATCTGCATCAACCAATCACTGCGACTCACTCATCACTTTCTGAATCAACCACAACTGAATCAATCAATCACTTTGCAAGCCATCGTTAATTCAAAATCAATCTGATGATTCAGAATACTGTCACCAGATTACAGTAACTAGAACCCAGAACTTTGCAACAACAAACATAAACAACTAAAACATACTTTATAACATATACGCTACTTCCATGTGTCGAACTTGTGTGTATACGCACTTTTCTCAAATCCAACCAACGTATACATCTACAAATATTAATTCATAATTCTACAACTATTCCAGACTTCAATTATACCCAGACCATAATATTTACAGAATAACACATGTGCTAGTATTCATATCTAGACTATACATGATCAAATAATGATAATTCATTTCAAGCCTTAAGATCCTGATCCATCATTAGATCTTATCCTTCATCAACTGCTAAGGTTCATCCTTAGTTCAGATCAAGCACAACACCATAAGCCAATAACCTGCATATTAGATCTCACACTTCATCAGATATTCGAGACTTGCACACCTGGCCTAATGATCTTCTCCTCCTTTTATAGTTTTAGGCCTTTCTCAATACCATGAACCAAAACCACTTAGGACCAATACCTTGGTCAAATGCCAAGGGTCAATACCTCGGACCAGATACCTTGGACCAATACCATGGACCAAATACCTCGGACCAAAAACTTAGTTTTCCAAGGTATACGCACTTTTCCTTTTGTGAAGTGCATGTGTACGTATACTTGTGGTCAGTGAACCTACATGTATACGCATCTTGGTCAAGATTAACCTACGTATACCTCTCTTTCTTCATTCTTTGTAGTTTGATCTATAATTCTTTGTTGTTAGCATGTTGTACTGTGATCTTTCATTTGAGTGAGTTGCATCAAGGACAACACCTGTATCATAATGCCAACAATCTCCCCCTTTGGACTTGATGGCAACAACAACACCAAGTCACTCTCCCCCTTTGACATCAAGGGCAAAGGGTCATGCTCCCCCTTTAACATACATTATGCTGGTCATGCTCCCCCTGAGTACATGCTGAATTCTCTGATATGCTAAAATGTACTAATTGAGCTCCCATGATTGAGTCCATGCTCCCCCTGAGCACAAGCAAAGTCTAAAATAATAACATGACTCTATACATACATCACCAATGACTCATACATACATCCATCTCCCAACAAAGTGGGGATATACCAAATTTGAATCATCCACCCAACCAAGTGGGGACATACCAATTGTTTATACATGACAATAACAAGAAATATTACATCATCCATCCCATTTAAAATTGGGATATAAATTACATCATTTGTCCAAGAGGACCCATTAAAATGTATGAGAAGACATATCACACCCTAGACTTTTACATGACTTGAGCAGCCAATGGTATAAATATTTGAAGCCATAGTTGGACTCAGCAACCATAATGCCAACAATGTTGAATGTATGTGAAGGCTAATTCTCCCCTTGAATCGGTGCTACTAGTGCATTGTTAACAGGTCAAAGATCAAGGCATCTTTTTTAGTTAGATAAAATTAATGAACAGAGCATATCATCAATATCAATCAGAGCACCCATATCAGAGATTGCTCCATAGTTTTTCTTGCATGAAAAACATATACGCTCCCTGACCCATAGAAACCTGCGCATGTATGCAAATTGACTTTAGGAAATGAGTGTATAATCACCTTTCTCTGAAAAGTTTCATTTAACAGCAGGATGATGCAGCAACTACTCCCAGCTTTTGTCTGAGATATTCAAATGTCTCTCTGGGCAGTGGTTTAGTGAATATATCAACAACTTATTCTTTGGAGGGAACATATTCCAATTTGATCTTTTGTTCAAGCATTTGTTCGCATAGAAAATGGTATTTGATGGGTATGTGCTTGGTCTTGGAGTGCATGACTGGATTCTTTGAAATACTGATGGCACTTGTATTATCACATAGAATGGAGATGGGTAGAGTGCATGTGATCTGAATTTCTTTCAATGTTTGCATCATTCAAAGTAGTTCTGCGTAGCAAGATGCAGTAGCCACATGTTCTGCTTCAGCTGTAGATAACTCAATTGAACTTTGTTTCTTGCTGAACCAAGACACTAACCTGGAACCCATATAGAATGCACCACCACTAGTGCTTTTTCTGTCATCAATACTTCCTGTCCAATCTGCATTTGTATATGCATGAAGAGTAAGATCTGTATCTCCAAGATACCATTAACCAAAGTTCTATGTTCCTTGAAGATAATTGAAAATCCTTTTGACCGCCTGAAGGTGTGATTCCTTTGGATTTGCTTGAAATCTTCCAACTATTCCTGTTGCATGCATGATGTCAGGTCGGGTACCTGTTAGATAAAGAAGACTACTAATCATGGATTGGTAAGTTGGTTGATGTACTATTGTTGATTCATCATTTGAGCTGAGACTGCATCCTATTACCATTGGGGTACATACAGGTTTAGAATCTTGCATGTCGTACTTTTTCAAGATCTGTTTGAGATATTTGGTTTGTGAAAGAAAAATACCATCTTCATTTTTTTTAACTTGTATACCAAGAAAATAGGCAAGTTCACCAAGCAAGGACATTTCAAATTCTTGCTGCATTATTGAAGCAAAATTTTGACTCATGGATTCTCCATTGCTACCAAAAATTATATCATCAACATAAACAAAAATTATTAGCAATTTATTAGTGTCAATCTTTGTATATAGATTGCTATCTGCTGACCCTTTTGAAAAACCATGTTGGTATAGATACTTGTCAAGGTGGTAATACCAGGCCCTTGGAGCCTGTTTTAGACCATAGAGAGCCTTTCTAAGTCTACATACAAGTTTTGCATCATTTCCAAGAATGAATCCTTCTGGTTGTTCAATATAGACATCTTCTTCTAAATCTCCATTAAGGAAAGCAGATTTTACATCCATTTGGTATACTTTGAATTTCTGAAAGCTAGAAAGAGAAAGAAACATCCTTATGGCTTCAAGTCTAGCAACAGGTGCAAAAGTTTCTTCAAAAGATATACCTTCTTGTTGAGCATACCCTTTACAAACAAGTCTGGCCTTGTTTCTAATAACTTCTCAATTTTCATTCAACTTGTTTTTGAATACCCATTTAGTTCCTATGATATTTTTATCATGAGGTCTAGGAAGTAATTCCCAAGTATTATTCTTTTCAATTTCTCAAGTTCTTCATTCATGGCCTTGACCCAACATTCATCTTTACATGCCTCATTTACATTTTGAGGTTTAGTGGAGGATAGTAATACTAGATAGCTTGAGGTTTCTGTAATAGTTCTTCTTGTCTGTACACCTCCTTCTTTTTCCCCTAAAATTTGAGTTTCTGGATTATTTTTCTGAACATACATGGATGAAGTCTTTTCTTCTACCATTATCTCTTCTTCTGGTGCTTCATTGGTTTCTTCTTCAGAACCATTGTGATTTGGTGTGGGAAAATAATCCCCATCTTCTTCATTATCATAATCTTCAATTTTTATCTGTTTTGGATTTTTGCATGCTTCATCAACTACAACATCAATACTTTCAACAATTTTCCCAAGTCTTTTATTATAACATTTATATCCTTTACTTTGGGAAGAGTAAGAAGAAGAATACCTTCATCTGCTTTGGGCTCAAACTTACCATGTTTTTCATCAGTCCTTTTGATATAACATTTTCTTCCAATAACTTTCAAGTATTTTATAGTATGAGTCTTACCATACCAAAGTTCATGTGGAGTTTGAGTGTTGTTTACCCTAGAAATTGCTTGGTTGAGAATAGTTACGACTGCAAATACAACTTCACCCCAGAAGGTTGCATGAGTTCCAGATTCATCTAGCATAGCTTGAGCCATTTGTTGAATAGTTCTGTTCATTCTTTCTACCACTCCATTTTCCTATGGAGTCCTTGTGGTGGAGAATTTCCTTTTTATTCCATGTTGTTCACAAAAGTCAAAGAATTCATCCGAGGTAAATTCCCCTCCTCGATTAGATTCGAGTCATTTGATTTTGCAATCTGATTCATTTTCAACCAAAGCTTTGAAGGCTTTGAACTTTTCAAATGCTTCATCTTTATGCTTTAGAAGACCTATCCAACACATTATGGAAAAATCATCAATGAGCAAAATAAAGTTTTCTTCTCCATGAGGTGACTTTTTCCTTGATGGTCCACATAAATCAGTATGAACAAGTTCAAGAGGCTTACTAGCTGACCCTTCTTTTTCAATGAAATGAGATCTAGTTTGCTTACCAAATTGACATGGTTTGCATATTGTATTTTCAGGAATGCTGATAT
>APFE031576883.1:173531-241079 GCA_000404065.3 Pinus taeda
AAAAGCTTAGATGTCCCAATCTTCTATGCCATAGCTAGTTTTCATCATTTTCGCTTAGATAGCACTATTTTTGTCCTCCCTTGAGTATGTATAAGTTGTTTGGAGTTCTTGTACCTTTGATCATGGTTTCTCATGTATCAAGCTCACGAACAACACATCCATTTGATCAAAACACCACTTCATTTCCTTGATCACACATTTGACCGACACTCAATAGGTTATGCTTTAGACCGTCTACATACATAACATTCCCAGCTTTAACCTTTTCTTTCAAGAAAACAAAGCCTTTACCTTTTATGACAGTAGGAGTGTTGTTTCCAAATGAGACATTCTTTTCCTTTTCTAAGGCATTATATGAGTGAAGTTTTTCTTTGTCACCTGTCATGTGTTTTGAGCATCCACTATCGATGTATCGCTGATTTTTTTGTCCTTCTGCATACAAGCCTATACCACATCTTTCTGTTTGAGGTTCTTTCCTTCTCCATATCTTGGGATTTAATGGAGTTGTCTCCTTTTGAGATGTTTGCTGAAATTTTCTCCTGCATTCATATTCTTCATGACCAAAGCTTTTACAGATTGAGCATTCTATTTTATTTTCAAGAAGAGAAAAGTTATTATAGGAACTTTTCTTGATCCCTGTCACATTCCTTTGATTTCGTGCTTCTCTAGTCATGATGGTTTTGTAAGAAACACATTGAGCAACTTTCTGTCCAAAATTATGACATGAGAAACATTGACCATTAAAGAAGTTCCTGCGATTTTCTAATCTATTGACCTGGTTATTGTAGTTTCTATTGATATTCATCTTTGAAGCAAATTGAGTATGATTTACCTGAGGTTGGTTGTGGCTTCTGTTCATCCTTGAAGCAAATTCAGCCTAATTTAATTGGTGATCTGCTTTATGCCTTTGTTGACGATTGTCATACTATTCATTGTTCTTTGCTGCATCAAGATAGCTTTTAGTGGAGGTTGACGGATTCTATGATTGAGATGATTCTTCAGTATATCCAAGACCTGTCTTTATCAGAGGAGAACGCTGCACTTTGATAATTTCATTTAAGGTTTTTGATCCTTTAGAAAATCTAATATTGAGAGATTTTGTTTTCTCAAGATCCTTTCTTAGACCCACAATTTCACATTCTAGTTTTTCATTGTATTTTTCTTTTTCAGCAAGTTCGTATGTCAAGGTATCTATAATCATATTCTTTTCTTCTAAATATATTTTGATTTTAGAGATTTCTTCATGAAGGTCATATTCTTCTAAAGCATCCCAAAAATTATCATCGTCATAAGCCATTAGAAGTCTATAGTCATTACTATTTTCATCTTCATCACTATTTGATAAACCATCACTATCTTCATGAGTATAATAACTCTTTTTACTTACACTTTGTTTTCTATTCCATTTTGCAGATTCCTTCGCTTTATCATATTTATCTTTATGAGGACATTTGGCAGCATAATGACCAACTCACCATAGGCAAAACATTTGAAGGGTTGTTTACCTCTAAATCTTCTGGAACCCCATTGAAGCTTCTTGACAAAGTTTACTTCATCTTCTTCTTCTTAAATATGTCCAGATTCATTGAGTTCTTCCTTACCTTTTGTTGAAGCTTTAAATGTTGCCTCTCTCATATCTAATGGGCCTCCTTTTCTCATCTCAAAGGTAGTTAAGATTCCATGAAGCTGTGTCATATTGATAGTCTGTAGATCTTGTTTTTCTTCTATGGCAAATACTTTTGATTCAAATTTAGAAAACAAGGATCTTAAAACTTTCTCAACTAAGGTAACCTCCTTTATCTCTTCACCCAGATTCTTCATACAATTAAAAACCTCATCTATACGTAAGAAGTAACTAGCTATACTTTCATCGTTGTGCATCTTAAGAGTTTCATATTGAATTCTGAGAGTTTGCAGTTTAGCACACTTTACCTGAGAGTCTCCTTCATAGCTTAGAATGATTTTGTCCCATATTTATTTGGCTAATTTGAGCTGCATAACTTTGACAAACTCTGATTGTGACAGACTTCCCAATAATGTATTGACAGCCCTGGCATTGGTTTCATATTGCTTTTTACCTACCATATCTATAGGAATTGCTGATGAAAATGTATATCCTCCTTCCAAGATTTCCTAGACATCCATTCCAATAAACAAAGTTTCTCCCATCAAATATTGGCGGTCTGATGGATCCCATGCTTTCTTGATTACTCATGATGATGGATCTCCCTTCAAGCGATCAAGATTCTTCTGAAGGACCTGCTATGATACCAATTGTTGGAAATAATACTGAGAGGAGGGTGAATTGGTATTATCAGATTAATAATTTAGTTTCCCAAACATATTTGTATACGCTACTTCAGCTAAGTGAACTAGCGTGTATACACGACTGTACTTAAAGCAACCAGTGTATATGCAAAGAACTTTTGATTTACCCAATTTATCATGCTAAACTTTAACCAGTATATCAAAGATTTATTAGATAGTGCAGAAAAAGTAGAATAAAGAATCACACATAAGAAACACACATGAACACCAAGATATAAGGTGGAAACCCAATGTGGGTGAAAACCACTTGCTACTGTCGTCTCTGTCTTCTTTTAATAATAAGAAAATATGTTTACAATCTTGTACTGGTGCATACTTATACCAGTACACAGGCTTCTACCTATAGAAGGTTACAACCTTCTCTCATTCTCCAGCTTCTACTAGAAGGGAGCTACAACCCCCTAACTCTTGTACTAGCCGATATGTTTACTAGTATGTAAGCAGCGACCTACAAAAGGCTACGGCATTCTTTCTTCCTCCAAGGACCACGCTTCATAAATTTTCAAACTGGATCCATCAACAACATCATAACTGTAATTCAATCATCAAATACATTTTCATCAACCAATCACTGAGACTCAATCATCACGTTTTGAATCAACCACAACCGAATCAATCAATCACTTTGACAAGCCATTGTTAATTCACAATCAATCTGATCATTCAGAATACTGTCACTAGAATACATCAACCAGAACCCATAACTCTACAACAACAAATAGAAACAACTGAAACATACTTTATAAGGTATACGCTACTTCCATGTGTCGAACCTGTGTGTATATGTGCTTTTCTCAAAGCCAACCAGCGTATACATCTGCAAATATTAATTCATAATTCTATAGCTATTGCAAACTTCAGTTATACCTAGATCATAATATTTACATAATAACACATGCGTCAGTATACAGATCTAGACTATACATGATCAAACTACATAATGATAATTCATTTCAAGCCTTAAGATCCTGATCCATCATTAGATCTTATCCTTCATCAACTGCTAAGGTTCATCCTTGGTTCAGATCAAGCACAACACCATAAGCCAATAACTTGCATACTAGATCTCATACTTCATCAGATATTCGATACTTGCACACCTGGCTTAATGATATTCTCCTCCTTTTATAGTGTTAGGCCTTTCTCAATACCATGGACCAAAACCACTTAGGATCAATACCTTAGACCAAATACCAAGGGTCAATACCTCGGACTAGATACCTTGGACCAATACCATGGATCAAAATACCATGGACCAAATACCTTGGACCAAAAACTTAGTTTTCCAAGGTATACGCACTTTTCCTTCTGTAAAAGTGCATGTATACATCTACGCTACTTGTGTTCAGTGAACTTGTGTGTATATGCATCTTGGTCAAGATGAACCTACGTATACCTCTCTTTCTTCATTTTGTGTAGTCTGATCTGTAATTCTTTGTTGTTAACCTACTGTATTGTGATCTTTCATTTGAGTGAGTTGCCATCAAGGAAAACACATGTATCATAATGCCAACACTTCTTATGTCCAAATAAGTTGATATTTAGGTCGATTTTGGTCCTCTCGAAAAGTGGAATCTATTCCAATTAACATCTGCATCATATAATATGTCCAAAGTGGAATTTGGCTGCAGTTGCATAATTTTAACACTCCCTCTCAACTAGGGAGAATTCCACCTGCCAATATTTGTCCATTGATCAATATTCCATTCTTGTATCTTCAAGTGTCATCACGTATCATCATTCATCATCTCTGTCATGTATTCATCACGTCATAACCATCTCAAGTGTCTCATTATCACAAATCATCAATGTACATCTCGATCAATCCCTTTCTTATTCTTGCTTATCTCTTGATTGTTTCTTCTCGTATGCTAAACATTCTCAAATATAAAAGAAGAGTAATTTGTTAATAGAGGGGATATTAAGCTACCACCCTCTATCCATCAGGTTACTACCTAGAATCTCTACCAGCAGGCTACTACGTGGCATATCATCATCAATCATCATCGAAGATCATATCGTTGATGAGCACATCTCAACATGGAACCACATCAGGGAGCACATCTCGACTCAAAATCTCATGGGGGAGCTACACATCGACCCTGGGATCACATCAGGGAACTCAATCTCAACCTAGAACCACATAGGGTTATCTCAGTCCATCCTATTTCCCATTGATCTTCCCATTGATGACCTTGAATAGTCACATGGTAGAACACTTGCATCATAATTGACTTTGGTTGTACACCCGAAGTACACTCTCTACTCGTTGGCCAAACAAGGAGTGGTATTCTCGACAAGCCTTGCTTGTGGGTATGATGCTAACTAGGGTATACTCTGCAAAGACCAAATAGGAGAGCACCATTCTCCAACCCTATGATGATAGGGGAGAAGTATCTCCAACCCTATGGGTAAAAAATAGGGGTCATACCCTATTTCGTGGAGTTCCCTCAACCCCAGGAGCCCTCAATCTCAATTCCTCCCCTAAGGAGCTCAGATAGGGAAGAAGAGTTGGCTTAATGTCCTCAATCAACATTGCTCTCATCATACTCAAATCTGGTATATGTTTGTATCAATAGTAGTTGTTTCCTGTTCATATAGGAAATCAAATCAACTATCATGTTAGAACATAAATAATCATATAAATCACAAAGGATACCATAGTCATCCTCCCTCTCAAGGAGGTGCCAATAAAAATCCTAAGCTTGTCTCAAATATTTGCACTAGTTCACTGAATCTATGTGTATGTGGGATTCTCTACCAATAAGATCCCACTATTTGTCATCACAATGTGTATGTGATATCCATATCATGCTCAACCAACTCTCTAAGGAGTTTCTTCATGTTGCCTCATAGCTAGCCATGCTAGCAACATCGTTCTCATCCTTGGTCATGCTATGGACCTCTCATATAAGATATCATGTTAGATCTCATACTAAAGCAACATCCAAATGTGCTCATAAACAATAATCTCAAATATCATAGGAGAAATATATCAAACTCAAAAATAGAAAATCTCATGCAAATATTTCAAAGGATGCTCGGTGGCAACTCTATGTGAATGAAGCGACTCAATCATGAATTTGTTTAGGTTCTATGTACATCATATATATGGACGAATGTTCATAAATGAAACATAAATGCTTCAATCAACTGATGGTTTCCAAGTCAAGTTTAACAATATCTCTTCACAACATCTTGTAATTCAAATGGATTATCCAAGGTTTTGCACTTCCATTATTCAAAAACAATTTTCAATAGTTTTTCAATATAGAATTTCTTTCCTAAATTCCAGAAATCAATTCATCATGCCATGATACATCATTTTGAGCTTCAGAATCCATCTCCCTCTTACTTATATCATCATAGGTTCATCACATGTAAAGAGTAGACCATTAGTATGTAAAACCAAAACCATAATCAAAATCAAAGCCATACCTTTGAACTCATCATCCTGACTTCATTAGATAATTGTCAAATATGGACATATTTAGATCGGGGAGCTTGCTTCATGCAATTCTCTCTACACGCATAATGCCTTACTAAGCTAATGTAATTAGCCTTACATAAATCAATGTTGTACCATCACATCCACAAAGTCAACTCATCAAAGTTTAGAATCCAGATCAAAACTATTATCAAAATCATCAATATCACAGTATCAATTCTTTCAACCATGTGATAGGTAGAGCTAATATCAAATATTGACTTCATTTATTATTATGGAAATAGCTTTTCATCTATCATGCAATAGAAATCTAAAATTCATCAAGCCATTCTCATAATCATAAAACAAGTCATTTATGTCACTGGATACAAAGGCATATGCAAGTTTCATCTTCATACTAAATCACAAATATCAATACTTCATCCACTATGCTAGGAACAAGGAGGCCATTACAAAACATTTTTTCTTAATTCCCACATAAGTCATTGAAGTTTATTGTGCCCACATAGCATTGATATCAGGGAAAATCAAGAATCGTCAAATAAAATCAATAGCAATTAGGTCAAAAGAAAATTCGCTATAGTAGAGAGATCTATTGTCCAAAAGCATGTCTCAATGTCAAGTCAGAGTTCTAAGTCATTATCAAGCATGATTTAAAAACTCCAAACACTAATCATCTATATCAATCATCCAAATCATGTCAAACTCTTGTAGCAAAAACTTCAAACATAATGACTTATCTATATGTATGTCCAGGTCAGTTGTAAATACAATTTCAATATTCACGTTCATATTATGGCAAGAATTCAAGATTTTCCTACTTTTAGATCTTATTGTTATCTACAACACATCTGTAATACTGATATATTCCAAGTGGACATCTGATTTCATGCATAATACTTCATTTTTTTGTGATCAACTATTTAACCCAACAACTTCAGAAATCAGTTTACAGTGGAAGAATATGTTAGAGACACCTTGATTCAGAGTTCAGACAGCTTCAGAAAAACTTGGGTGATGGTCAACTGTATTCAAACCCTTGGACGCTCCATTCAGGTCAGCATGGGAGCGTATTTAGCTTCCTGGATGCTACCTTGGCCTTAGCATGTGTGCGTCCAGGGATGAAATCTCCCTGGTATGTGCCTGTGTCCGAAATAGAAATCCTAATTTTTGTACAAGCTTCAGATCTATGACTTTGATAAAGTTAAATAACGTTAGATGCACATAAATCATACTTCAACAACACATAATGAAAATAGTAATGTGAGTAATAATCTTGAGAATATATTCTTCCTTTGATTGTGAATCTACTTCATTCATATTCATTCATGTCATCAACTTGTCTCTTCTAGAGTCATGTGACAACAGATCTGTTAGATCATAAAAATATATCTATCATGGTCATCAAAATTATGTCATCAATCTTTTATCAAGGGTTAGACTTAAAAGATTAGGGCAGTAGACATATGTGACATCATATCGTGAAAATAATAACACTTTTCTATCAAGTATCTCCATCATGTTAGGGCATTAAGTTTTACCATATGCCATCAAGATACGACCACATGTAGTAAAAGATCTAGAATATCAATCTTATAGTTATACTTCTATCATCATGGTTACCATGCTTATCATTATCAATATGATCATGTAGGGTCATTCAATAAAGCTTTACCAAAAAAAAAGAGTGTCAATCTCTCTTTCCATTAGCTTTCAACATGATTATTACAAGAATTATCAATAATATCATGTATACAAATTAATGATCTAACCTTCTATGTGAAGTTCACCATGTCTTGTGTATGAAAAATATCAAGAGTATCATCTACTAGAGTCAAGGCACTTGCCTTCTTTATCGGATCAATATAGCCAACAAATAGATGTTAGCCAAATCATCAAGTATATCAATGTATCAATAACCAATGTTACGTGGCTAAGAAGTTCATCATTTAAGATACTTGTACAATATCAAGTGAGCCATTTCATCATAAGAATCATGAATCCAAATCACTTTCACATGTATGTATGATGCATTAAAGAAAGAGACATTCTTAAAATACCTAAGGGCTTACCTAGCCATCTAATGTTACAGTTGAAATACAACATACAATGCATACCTTGTGGTATTATCTATGCACCTTTTCATTAGGCATAGGCAGCTTGTAACAATTTGTAATATTTTCATATAGTGCCTCTTAACCTTTTCTAGCTCTAGCCATCTTTCATGCATTTCAAATGATCCTAAAAAAGGATCCACTCAACACATATCATCAAGGATGTTATAAACATCCATATACTCAAATACATATGCAGGAAATATAAACAATAAACATAATAATCAGATCCAAAAGTCTAAACAAAAGTAAGAAGCATCTTAAGTCAAGAGATACTTATCTTCAATGAGAGGTGATGATGCAACCATAAGGCTGCTACACTCTCAAACCTTACCAGGACTATTCTTCCCTTATAAGCCTTTAAAGTTCATGCCCACATATATATATCAGAAGCGTAATTAGGTGCTTTTCCTTTTAAACTGGACCACTTAGCTATCGGGGCCATTACACTATCGGGATCGTTAATATGTGCTCTAGCTATAAAAATCCCAACAATCACCCCACGGATCCCGTTTTAAACTACAACTCGACTGTTCAGTCTTTTTCTGAAATACATTGAAAAACCATGAAAAACATCGATATTTACCTTTTTCTATTGACGCACTTTTCGTACACCGAAGTCAACACATCAATGCTTTAGAACCGTTGATCTAGATCGGTGAGATCCAACGGTCATCAGGGATTGCAAATAGAAGACTAGATCGGGAGTTAACCACCCAAAAAGGTGGTTTTTATCGTCCTCTGCCTTTGCTACATGGCATCTTCTTAATGGAATCATGGTCGGGCCTTCAAAATAACTTATCGCCTTTTATATACCCAAAATACCATCCACTGTAGTGAAAGCCGCTTGCGATCCAACGGTCGTGATCAATCGCAACTCAAAGACTGCGATTAAATTGCGCAATCGCAATCGCAATGTTCAATTGCCAAGACTCCTTAGGTTTCAATACGCCGATGTGATCACCCTTCGCAGACCTGATAAACTATCAACTCCGCTCTATAACTTTTAGGATCCAGTATTATCGCAATATCAAAAATCGTCGATTCAACACGCTGTTCCTTCCCACTTAAGCAATGTGATTGGGTTCCATGGACCCGATAACCTTCAAAACATCCATCTATAAAATCTGAAGTTTGGATTCTAAATCTGAAGGTGTTTTGCGATGATTTCTAATGTATTTTGGGTTTTCCGCTTGTGGACCCAAACTACACTAAGTTTTCCTTAACCATGGGGATTTCTATGGTAAAGTATGAAAACACAGAGCCAATGCCAAAATCATCCGCAAACAAAGAAAAAGCAAGCATTCAGGGCCTCCATGGGCCGTTTATATAATAATGCACACAACACTAGTTTATTCACAATGAATCCACTACAGAGTCTTAGCCTTGATCTAATTACAAAATTAAACACCTCTGTCTCAAAAGAAATATAATAATTTACACAGTTCTACCCTCACAATCAATTCTCTGTGTACAAATGTAAGTACAAAACTACATTTGAGGCTCTCTCCCTCCTCTGGCCTGATTCTTCTAATTAATGGCCTCTTTCTCCTATGCTACCTGTAGGCTTACAATACTGTTGATCTTCTCCCTCTTTATCTCTCCTCTCGCATCCCCTTTCAGAAGATAAAGGAAAACACATATATGTCTAATCTAACCATCTCCTCCACAATTTAAGGAATAAAATATACATTTAGAAATCAAATCCTATCCTAATCTAAACAAACTAGACTACTTGGCTTGATCTCCACACAGGGAGCATCATTTTCCATTTATTCCCATTTATGTTCAGAATTAGGCAACAAATTAACCACTTCCATAATTTAAATTAATACAATTTAAACAACCAAGTCTTCCTCCAAAGTTGCATTAGCCACAACATGTGACCACTCCATCACATTGCTGGCTAGGCCTAGATGCTCCTGCATCAGGTGATCCTCTCCCTCTTGAACTAACCTTCAAGAGCCATTAATTTCCATTGTCCACATAACAATGTTGCCTTCAATCAACAAACCATGCCTACTAGGTATTATCCCATCTAGGGCTTCATCAAATCTTTCACAAGTGCTTGAGTATCTTCACATTGACCGTACTAGGTTTCATATCTCATGTCGTTTCAATAAACCAGGGTTTCTCTCAAACCCTAATCCTAAAAATCAAGTTTCCTAGGGTTTTATTCTGACCCTAGAATTCTTTTAGGTCTCCACCATCCTCTTCTTGCTTCCATTAAAGGTGTCATCATCATGGTGATCTCCATGGATTTTCTTCAACCCAACTCTCATACCATGTTAATTTTACATAGGGTTACATTGTTCTTTGCTTTTATAATTTCATTTATTCATTAGCACAATAAGTTCACTCCATGACATTATAACATTATTCAGATTTACATTATAATTCATAATCATATGCACCTATGTAGAAATAAAAATATCATTATCATCAATGCAACATAACATAAAGGAATAATAGAATAAAAGCATGCACAAATAGAGACACAAAGATTGGTCGGAGACCAGGGAAAAACTCATTACAGGGAAAAACCTTGCAAATTCTTCTTTCTTATATCTTCATCAAATGATTCAGAAAAAAGGAGTACAATTACCCATATCTTCATCAATGCAACAAAGAAACTAGAAGATACATGACATGACCCTCATCATGCTTGTACTCAAAACCTTGATTCTCATAACTGTAATGTATTGTTATTGACTGTAGTCAACTGCTAAATATGGTTGTCACTAAGCGGAATCTTCGTAATAATGATATTTCATATTTTTGTCTTGTATGCATGTAGAGACACTATGTGTGAGCATTTAAGACTGATTTGGATGCTCTATGGAGAATTGGATGAGTGCGTCTAGGGACTAAACTGCACCGCGAAAACCCTAACCTCCCGGACACTCCCTTAGACACTGTGTGTGAGCATCCGAGACTTCCTCGATGCTCCTTTAACCATACTGTGTGAGCATCCAGGGATGAAATCCTTAGTTGGGGTCGTGCGTCAGAGACTCAGAAACCGTAGACACGTGTGAGCTTTGGCCCTATAGTTTTAGACCCTTTGCATGAGCTTTCCTCTGTCAGACTTGTGCAAACAAAACAATAGAAAGGAGAAGAGAGTGCTTGATGATTGTATCCAAATGATCTTAAGGTATCTTCTATATATAGGCTTCTATGAGGGTCCACTTGATGTCAAGGTTGACCTGTCCAATTGTACATGTGCTTAGGGCCTACCTAATCCAATATACATGAGTAAATAAATAAATTCAAAAACCAACTTCTGCTTGTCCAAATAACGTGATCTTTAGGTCAATTTTTGTCCTCTCAAAAAGAGGAATCTATTGAAATTAATATATTCATAATATAATCTTTTGAAAACCTAATTTTACCGCAATCGCATAATTTTAAGACCCCCTCCCCCCCAAGTAATTTTTTATTCCTAACCACTGGTATCAAAGTGGGTTCCTCCAGGAAAAATTTAATCACTGGAAGGTAGATTTGCAAGGAATTATGGAAAATCAGGAAAATCAAGATATCTATGTAGTATAGGGTCAGTCATTGATGGAGTTAATTTTATATTTTGGAGAGTCAAAATGGAAGCATACATCATGTGTCTTGGAGTGGATGTATGGTTTGCAACAGAATCTCGATACAAATTTCCAACAACTCCACCTACAAATATTGATAAAAGGAGAACATACAACAATAATGAAAAGGAAAAGAATGAAATGGTAGTTGGTATTAACCAATCCGAGTTATAAAGTTTATGCACTACAGATCAACAAACGAATCTTGGGACAATCTTAAGAACTGTTATGAGGGAGATGAAAAGGTAAAGCAAGCCAAAATTTAAACCTATAAAATGAATGAAGAAGAACACATTGTTGAATATTTCCTTAGGGTTGATGAAGTAGACAATACAATTTTATGGATTGGTGAAGACATTAAAGAAGGGGAAGTTGTCCAAAAGGTTTTAATATCACTCCTAATGAAATTTATTGCCAAAATCTCAGTCATAGAAGAAGTGAGAGTTAAAGTCTCTAACAATGTAGAAGTTGCATGGAGATGATAATAATTGGAAGTGAGAAGCAGAGCCAAAGTAGGTAGTGTTCAAAGCCCTAAACAATCCAATAAAGAAAAAAGACACCAAGATTACTCTAGCTGTGATTCACATGAGGAGATGGCTTAGTTTGTAAGGAAACTTAAACGAGGGTTAGGAAAATAAAAAGGTAATATATCTTTTAATTGTTTTGAATGTGGTAGAATAGGAAACTTCCATTATAAATTTCCATAAAAAACAAAAAAAAAAACAAAAAAAAAAAAAAAAAAACAACAACAACAACAACAACAACAAGAGAAGGAGAAAAAATAGGAGAGTTTATCAAATAGAGATAAAAAATATCAGAAGAAGAAGATTCAAAAGAAAAATATCTTCTAGTCCAAGTAAGACAATGAGTCATCTAATGAAAGTAGTGAAGAATACTGTAAGGGAGAAAAATAGGATTTCATTCTCATGTAATTTTAATCTAAAACTAAGTTTGAAGAAAAATTATATTATAAGGAAGAATGAGTGGTGGACCTCAAAGAAAAACTAGTAAGTGCACTACAGGCCCTGAAGAATACTAGGAATAAGAACAAGTTGTTATGAGAGCTGGAGAAGGTATGTAAAATTTTGACAATAAAGATTATAACTTTAAAGAGGTGAAGTTGGTAGAGACTCTCAATCTTAAGAACATTATAGTCCATAAATTAAAGGAAAAACAAAAGAGTTGTGATAGATTAGAGGATGAAAATGAAGTCATGGAACTAGAATTGTCAAAAAGGAAAGGAAAGACTAGTTTGGAAGCATATAATGGAGATATCATCTCTCTGAAAACTCAGTTTCAAAAAGCCAAGAGAAAAGAGGAGCTTCTTATGAACTAGGTATTGGAATGGGAAAATAATTCCCCAAAGTTGGAGGCAGAATTATTATCTGGATTTAAATCTCAAATTTACGAAAATTTCCAAAGCTCTAGATAGTACTCTCATCTCTCAAAGACCATTAGCAAGAAAATATGGTATTGGATACAAGGAATATTAGCAAAACTCAAATGGAGAATAAAGCTCCAGGTCCTCAGGAAATGAAGGCCATCAAAGCTATGAAGAGATACTTAAGGGAGAATTAGTAAGTATGAAAGGGAGAAAAATTCTAAGGAAAAGATGAGAGGTAACAATTATGTCAGTACAAAAGCACCTCAATAGATTTGTTCACCAACAAGCCAGTAGGAAAAATATTAATAGATCTACTTGAACTCAGTAGATACACTATCACAGGTACCCAAAGTTATTTTATTTTAATTTCTATATTTGTCATAACTTTGGTCATAAATAGTTTTATTGTAGAGTCATTAAATTTGAAAGAAATAAAAATTGTAATTCTAATCACTTTTAGCTTGGTATATCTAGAAGTTCCTATGCTGCACAAAGAAATTCATTCTTCCCCCTTATGAGTGAGATTGAATGTTATATTTGTTGTAACTATGGTCACAAGGCTAATGAGTGCATGCGAATTTTTTTTAAACCGAATGAATAAAATAATTCAAAGAGATCAGTGCCTCAAAAGAAAAATAAATGGAAACAAAGGAATGTGGTGTTGTGTTGTATGCTCATGAATAGGAAGAGAAGTGGTATGTGGATAGTGGTAGATCAAAGCACATTATTGGAGACAAGAGTAAGTTCCTACTTCTGACATTAAATTAAAAAGGAAGTGTTAATTTTGGAAACAATGCCAAAACAGAAATCAAAGGGAAGGGAATAGTCAATATAGATAAGAAGATTAATGCTCTGAATGTTCTATACGTGAACAATATTAAACACAACTTTCTCAACATTAACCAGATGTGTGATAATCGCTATAATGCCATTTTTCGATCAAATGATTGTAAAATAAGAAGGTTCGAAAATGGGTAATTGGTTGGGAAAGCAATCATAAACTCCAACAAGGTCTATGTCTTCAATGATTCCAAGTTGAAGTGCTATATAAGAAAAACTAATGAGACATGGATTTGGCATAGAAGGATGGGTAATGAAAACTTTGACATTTTGGTGAAGGTCAACAAAACTAAGGTAATAAGGGGCTTACAAAAAATATTAAAACTAGACAGTTCATTATGTAAGTCTCAGTGTGGCAAGCGGGAAAGGGTGAATTTCAAGACAAAGGAGTATTCCACATCCATGCCACTAGAACTAGTCCATACAAACATTTGTGACCCCACAATGACACCGAGTCTAAGAGGTGAGAAGTAATTTATTTTGTTCATTGATGGTTTCACCAAAGCCATGTGGGACATACTATTAAGAGAAAAAGCATATGCTTTGAGCAAATTTAAGGTATTCAAGGCTCAAGTTGAGAACAAGAAATATTTAATTATCAAGTCCCTCCGGTCAGAAAAAGGAGAAGAGTTCGCTTCAAGGGAATTGGAAGAATTGTGTGAACACCACTGTATTAGAAGGAAGTACTCTATTGGAAAAACTCTTCAATAAAATTTTGTGGTATAACGAAAGAACAAAATTGTTCAACATATGGCTAAGGTCATGATGAATGAAGGAAATGTGGCACACAACTTCTGGGGAGAAGCGACCCAATTTGTCTTTTATTTGATCAACAAAACTAAACTTGGATCAAATTGTAATAAGATCCCTAATGAGCTGCAAAAAGGAAGATGAGACTTATTGAAGCACCTAAAGGTCTTTGGCAGCAAGTGTTATATAAACAGAAATGACAAGAAGCTGGGAAAATTTGATTCTCGCACAAATGAGGGAATTTTCCTTGGATATTAAAATAGAAGAAGATGATATAAACGTTATGAAAAAAGGACCAAGAGAACCAAAGACTACATTAGTGGCTGAGTGGATAAATTCATACCCTAAATAGATAAGGCTCAAAAGAAATTAGATCATGAATATGACACCAATTTCAAGTATGCAGGACCTGAAGAGATGGAGGAAGAAGAAGATGAGGATTTACAAAGATAATCTCAGAGATACAAGAGACCATCTAGATATGTGAAGAAGCCACATCAAGAGAGCCAAATAATTGGAAATAAAGATCTTGTTTTGCATACCAGAAGGAGATTTATAGGAAATCCTAGAAAATCAAACTTTGCGCGGTTGTCCCAAATAGATCCCAAGAATTTCAATCAGGTAAGCGACGACTAGTTTTGGATCAAAGAAGTGAATGAAGAACTGGATGAAATAGAGAAAAATGACACATGGGAATTGGTTTTGAGACCAAAGTAGAAGAATGTCATTGAAAAAAAGTGGGTTTTAAAAAAACAATATAAACAAACATGGTCAACTTATGAGGAACAAGACCAGGCTAGTTTGTTAAGGTTATGCTCAAGTTGAACGTATAGATTTCAAAGAAACCTTTACTCCTATATCTATATTAGAGGCTATAAGAATGTATTTTTCATTTTATAATTACAATAACTTTAACGTTCATGTTGGATCACTAATTTGTCATCATTCTCACTTGTTTTTGTCATTCATTAAGCCATTATTTCCAACTATCCATTACACTATTTTACTCACTTGCCACCATTTTTACCATAATCCTTCATGATGTACATCTCTATGTCTAAGTGGTTAATCAAGATATTTTTCCTTTTTTTTTAATGGATTAAGAAGAATTATGAATGGGTTTACTAATGATAGTTTGGTCAATTCAAGTTTTTGTAGTTTAGTCAAATTTATGTAGCTATCTCCATGGTTGAGGTATTAGCAACACTCTAGAAGGAAATCCGACACTTGGACTTGGTTTCTAGAAGCTCCAGTATGGAGTTTTATTGGTCAAATTCCACCGAGCTCACACGTGTGAACATATAGCAAGAAATAAATGGAAATACATAGCAGTTTTGACCAGTCAGCTTCAAATGTGTTTTATGAGAAAACGAAAACGAATTTCAGAAAACAGAAACAAGGGTTATTTTCAACATGGGCCTAATAAGGTTCTCTATGATATATTTCCTAAAATTCATTACCATTTGAGATAATTTTTATGTTATTTAGAGCCCTATTTTGTAAATTACATGGATAAAAGGTTTTCCAAATCGTCATTCAATGCACAATAACCAAAAAGATTGGAAAAAGTTGTTCTTAGAAAATTCATGGAAAGGAGATGATTCTTATCATATCTGAATAAATATCTGATCCAAGGATCCATCAAATAATATTGGATTTAATTTTCAAAATTTATCTCATGACCAAAACTCAAGCAAGAAAATTCTTAGTTTGTTAATTGTCTCAAAACTCTATAAATTGTAGTCTCTTTGATGAGAGCAGGGATCAAAGGTCAAGGATTGATATTAATTTTTAATTGTTGCTTATTGAAGACTAAAACTTTGTTTTTTTAACCAATGCAATTCTATTATGACACAATTATGAATGTGATTGGTGATTCCAATATTGTGATTTGAGTTTTTAAGCATCTAACACTCACCAGGAGGGCCACCCTCAGGATATGTGAGAGATAGTATAGTTGTTTTTTATTATATTTGTTTCCAATTTATTATGCTTTGCAATTAGATCAGTATTCTCTGCATTCAATTGTTCAATTTATTTAGATGTTCAGTTTCCATGTATTGATAGACTTAGCTCCTTTCCAAGTTTATTAGATTAAACTTCTCTCAAAAACAAAATAGAATAATCTTGCTTTTCAAGTTCATAGAATAATCTTGTATTTCAATTTCACTAGAATATAGGTTTCCATTGTTAGAGTAGATCTTGAAGCCCTTTCTTTAGAATAAATTTTCTTTGAACTTATTTTCAAGTCTTGAGTTGGAATTTAAAAAACAAAAATGTGAAATTAGTCATAGATAGATTTTCATTACATTTTTGCATCTTTCTTATTTTCCTTTTTCTTCTTTGAATTGAAAATAAATTCCCTAGCACATACAGTGCATGTATAATTCACAAGCTCATGTATCAGGATTGACATATATATATGCAAGTAATTCAAGAGTCAATTAAATTACCCAATACTTCATCAGATGGATGTCAATTCAACCTTTCTGAACAATGAGTTGGAAGAGGAAGTGTATATCAAGTAACCAGAAGGTTTTATGGTCTTAGACAATGAGGACTATGTGTGCAGGTTAAGGAAATATTTGTATGGGCTAAAACAAGCTCCAAGATTGTGGTGCACTAGACTAGATAGGTATTTACAAAAACAAGGATTTAGAAGAGGTACAACAAACAACAATTTATATATTGAAGTTGAAAATAAAAATTTTCTAATTATTGTTGTATATGTAGGTGACATAATATTTGTAAGTCATTTGGAGTAGATGGGACATCAATTTGTTGAAGAAGTGAACAAGGAGTTCGAGATGTCCATGATATGAGAGTTTTGATTCGTTCTTGGGTTGCAAATCACCTAGTAAGACAATTGTATTTTCATATCCCACTCTAAGTATCTAAAATAAACTCTAAAAAAGTTTGGGATGGATGATTGTAAACTTGTTTGTACACCTATGGTGATTGGCATAAACTAAGTAAAGAAGATGAGTCCCCCATAATGAATAAAATGACATTCATATCCATTATTGGAAGCTTGTTGTATCTAACTAATTCAAGACTAGATATTATGCAATCATTAGGATTGATTGTGAGATTCAAGCAAATCCAAAGGAAAGATATGTCAATGCAATCAAGAGGATATTCAAGTATCTCCATGGTGCAATAGACTATGGTTTATAGTATGAAAGAGGTAATACATTTTCTTTAAATACATATATTGATGTTGATTGGCTTGGTAGATGGTTGATGAAAATAAGAGTACCAGTGGGGTAATGTTCTTTCTTAGGAACACTCTAGGTTTGTGGGTAAGAAAGAAGCATGATTCCACTTCATTATATACATTTGAAGTTGAGTACATTATTGCAACTACTTGGTATAATCAAATTTTATGGATGTAGTAAACATTAACAGATATCAAAGTTGAACTTCATGATCCATTCCCCATTATGTGTGATAATATGAGTGTCATCAACATTTCCAAAAATCTTGTTATGCATTCAAAGACAAAACAATTTCTAATTAAATATAATTTCTTGAGAGATCAAGTGGCTAACAATGCTATGAGAATGGAATATGTGGCTACTAATGAAGATGAATAATTTTTCACAAGGCCACTACCCAGGGATCCCTTTGAGTACCTTAGATGCAAGTTAGGAGTGGTCTCTCCCTCATCAAAATTACTCAAAGTGTCTAAATTTATGCAAATACTTGTTTACTTAAGTATTTCACAAGTAAGTTGTAGAAGCATAATGTTACACAAGAGTAGTATAGTGAACCGACATACCTTTTTCCTTGTGTTGGTTAGAGAAGGTATTAACTCAGGGGGAGAGACTTTGGTTCAATACACTCTTTTCCATTGATGTTAAAGTGGGAGAAGATATTTTTCTCAAACATTACCCAACACAATGCACCTTGGGGGGAGAAGATGATGTGTTTCCCAAACATAAAGGGGGAGGTGTCAAGGTTCTTCTACTTCAAAGAGTGGGGGGGAGTGAAGCCTCTAGGTGATAGGTAATAGTACCACCCAAGGATAGACACACATGAAATAGGAGGGTTCATATAACATCCAATGGAATAGTCCACAATGGATGCGACGATCATTACAACCAACAAATGAAGAAAGATTTTTCTAATATCCCATAGAATAGTCCACAAGGATGGGAAAACAATAAAAACCATTACAACACATTCTCAATAACATAAGTACTAAAATAACCAAAATAGTTCAACTATATTAGCACATGTGAAAGCAAGCATGAAAGACAAACACCCACAGAATAGTCTTACAAACAATCATAATCCATGCATGAAGAACGTGTTTGCCTTGAAGGCTTCTATTATTAAGTAAATGTTCCAAGACACATGTTTACAATGTACATCACTAGCTCCTCTAGTGGAATATTGGAGTCACTCATTGCTCCTCAAAGAACTAGCTTATCTCTCTAATGCTTTGTGGGAGGAGCCAAGGTGAAAAGTCTTGTGCTTATACAATAAGGGAGTATATATAAATAAGGGTGACTCTTTGACTACCCTCATGACTATTTGATTTCCTACGAATTTTCAACTTGCATGGCTCTTTACATTCCATGTGTGTCCATTGGACTTCCATTTTACAATACATTTGAATACAATATACATGATCCACAAGTGATGTGGCATATAACCACTCATGACATGACATGACATGACATGAAACTACTAACATTGACTACTTGGTGATGTGACAATGTAAATTCACTATTACTACTAAGTGTTGGATGTCTTCGTGAATATTATTTCTCTTCACCTCTGCATGGCTTGGTGATGCATAATCTTTAATGATCTTCAATCTTGGATGGTGGTCACAAAATTGTGTCCCTTTGCTTTCTCTTGATTGATGAACTTATGAGTTCAAATACAAGAGAGTCTTTAGGCATGCTTCCTTCCTTCTTCTCCTTCTCCATAATATTTCCATGACATGATAGGGTACATGTTCCTGCAATTCACTCATGACAAGACAACATCAATTCGAAAACCCCCTAGTCTAAGATGATGCATTATGATCCACCAACTAAGCCTGAAACACATGATAGGCTAGGAGTAGGGACTCAGTGACTACGTAGTGCATAGTTCCAATAGTAATGGGGAAGAGTTGGAGCCCTGATACTACACAATGCATAGCTTAAGGAGGCCTGAAGGACAAGATTGCACAATTTTTGGACCCAGTGGGGCCAGGCTGAGGGAATCGACACTGGGAGAACCTACTACGCAGTTTTGGGAGTTAAGGAAGGTTGGGATTTTGCACATCTGCATAGCTCAAGCACTCAAGGTATGATCTTGAGGCTTGAATATGAAAAGTTCACAGTTCAAGCCAGGATGGAGGACATAACTGCATAATTCTGGGGGTCAATGTCGGGACTTGGGCATAAGAACTGCAGAGTGCAGCAACCCTCGGAGATGGGGACTGATCATTTTGCAGTATCAAGTAGAAAGGTCATAGATTTGAGGGATAATATTGTGTAGTGCATATTTCAGTTGGGCCCTGCTGAAGCTAAGTTGCTTTGTTGGGAATATTTTATGAAAATGGTTGTGTGGGATAGGTGATGAAATGTGATGAACCTTGACTGTGATCACATGCTTAGCATGCTTTTATGACACAACAACATAGATCATCCAAACACATGAAAAAATGATTTCCCTCCGTGTGACTGCCTTACGACAAAAAACAACAAGTGCAACACTTAAGATAGACTTTGGGGCAATCATGATGACACTTGTGTGATGATGCTCGGGACTTTGTGTATGGGTGTGATAGATGTTTACATAGCTAGAAAGACACATACGCACAAAGACAAACCTTTGAAACCATCATAATAGGCTTGCAAACAATGCATGACATCCAAACATACCAAAAGACAATAGTTAACTGAACATGCAAAAGCGAACAAAGCACTACAAGAAAGCTCGTGAGATAAGCTTCAATGTTCACGACAACAATGTAAAAGATAAAGGAAGGATCTGGAATTGAGTGTAAGCCAAAATTTTGGAGGGTGTTGTAGCAACTACAATAGGTTAACAAGGTGATAAAATGGAAGGTTACCGTCAACCAATAGATCCATCAAGACCATATTGGAAAACACACCAAGGGTCATGTTTGCAACACATTTATGTGTTATTGATAAAGGAATTATGATTGGCCATTTGGGCATTTGGGATGTCTTAAAAATTTCTTTAACCATTGAGGCAGGGCTCAATAATTCAATGTTTCTAGCCCCGACAATATGACACTGAAAAAGGGGATAAGGATTGAACAACATGTACAATTGAGGATTTGGCATTGAATCTCTCTACAAAATTAAAAAAAAATAGTGGTGTAGTTGGACAATTGAGAAGTGAGAGAGCAAGGGATCCGATCTCATAATTAGAAGTGATGGATAGAAACCAACTGTATGAAAATGAAATCTTCAAGATTTCATAGAGATAAGATATCACGGTGGTCATCAGTTAAATATTTGACACATAGATCACCAAGATAATAGAACTGGAAGTGCACAGACTGGATGTGTAGAGAAGTATCGTTCCAAGTAGTAGAAAATCTAAGAAGTTCTTTCTCAAGCCCAGTGAGGATTGAATGGAGCTCTAGTTTGTGAGCAGTGTTGATTTTTTCCTAGAACAAAAACCTGCAGTGTTTTGAAGAAAGAGAGATGACAAGAGTGTGAAAGTGATGAGAACAACAAGAGAAAAAGATCTCGATAGTAAAGAAATTAAATAAATATAGTGTTGTGGATTAAGCGAGTCTTTGTTGCTAAAGAAGATTGAGAAGCTTGTAGAAGCATAGGAGCTTCCAGGTAGTTCTTCTTGTGCAATAAAAATGAAATAAAAGTTATTCAAATTAAAAAATGTTACTGGTGATCCCAATCTGAATATCCCATGAAAGAGTAGATCACACTGGTAGAAGGATGTTTTTGCCTACAAATATCTAAGGTCAGTACCTCTACGAAAGTTAGTTCTTGCAGATAAGAGGGGGTTGGAGGCTATTATGAGTGGGCACTCACAAAATAATTGATGTAATTAGAGATAATGCTTTCATTTTACATCATAAAAAAACAAGTTTTGGTGGTTTTTCCTCTAGAAGGGTTTCCACATTAAATCAATATGTTTATGTGTGAATTCTTTCTATGTGTATGATTTTTAAATCAGTGAATGTTTTTATAAATTTACATAAATTTTATAATTACTAATTCACCCCCTCTCAATAATTCATGATTCCTAATAGATTTTAGAGCATGATCTACCTCTAATGTTTATCCATGTTGTCCACTATGTGTAGTGCTCCTTCAAATAATAATTTAGCTCATTGATTATCGTAACACACCCAAATAATTTATGTTCCCAATGACTATGCACATGATTCCTTCAAAAACAATTCACTTTCCAAATTTTGACATCCCCTTATTTACTTCATCAATTCTTTAGATGATTCATTTCCTCTTCTATGTAGTCACTCACCTTCCAATTTTAGGCATCCCCTTCTCTACTTCCCCAGTCCCTCGAGTGATCCTTCCCTTAGCAAGGCTTCCTTGCATAAGAATAATCTTCTCAGCCAAGACATACTCCTACCTCGCTTTAATAACACATCTCATGTATCATGGCATATCTCATGGTGATCAATGCAAACCATAGTGTTCCAGTGTCACCACAGTGGCCTAGTTTCTAAAGTCTTCCACTCCAGTATGTTGTTGGTGTGCACACTAATATTATTGAGCTATTGTTTTTTCCTTGTAGCTAGCCTCATTTATCCATGTTGGACAATTCTATAGTTCTTCCTACATCATAATAATATGAGTCCTATGAGATTCAACATAAAATTTTAAATTAAACCACACATCACAATTTAAATAGGTAAATTCTTCAAATTGGTAATAAAGATCATTCAACTGCAACAAGAAATTAAATTTTTTAACAATAGTGGTTTGGGATAAATAGTTAGACAAAATGATTGAGAGAAATATATCACATGTAAAACCATTGATGTATTCAAAATTAAATTAGAGCTAACATCATACAGAAGTGCAATAATGTTAAAACTATAATTCAAACTTTTATACATAAAACAATTGAAAGAAGAAGTATTGCTTAATACATATATAAAACATGATCATAAGATAAATGTACCATATATGATAAGTCCTGCTCATGTGCTTCAACAATATTGACCCAATTTCAATCAATATAACACATTCTAAGAGTACAAAAGTGCATTTTAGTAGAGCATGTTGGATATTTAAAAGAAAATAGATCTTGTTCCATTCATTTCATCAAAACCTCCTCAAAAGTACAGAAGTGAAATGTTTCGAAAAGTGTTTTTGATAAAATTTATGGATCCCTCTCTAAATGCATGACAGGAGTTTAAATACTAAACTATACGTCTTAAAATAGATTATTACAAAAATCGATGAGGAGGTTTCAAACGACCTTCCTCTAAATATGAAAAAATAAAACTAAAATAAAAATAAATTAATGACTAACTCCTTTGAACTTGATCTATAAGGTCACAAATATCAGTCATGGGTTTGAGGTGAGGTGGTTGTCCGATCGCATATTTTAACTACCCATCAAATATGGCATCTATCAGTTCTGGTACCATCTTTTGTGTAAAGGTTGCTAAACATCTTAGAGTCATCCATTGGATGTGTGGTTTTACTAGAAACTGCCAGTATACTTCCCAATTTAGTTTGTTTAACTGTTTGATTGCCTCCTCCTTTTCCTAGGCTGCCTATTTCCCCTGCTGCTCTCGATGTTTGGAATTTGGAAGAAACCCTGGTACACACTCCTTGACAAGATTGATGCCATGAATATTTTCGTTAATGGATTCTATTATGTTGTTTGTTGCTATCGTTGTTTCCCTTTCCACCTGTTCCAACCAAGAATCCCAATCTATGAACATAGTATCCTTATGGGACTCTTCCAGCTTTTGTAGGTTAGCCTTTCTCCCATCTTTTGATTCTTGTTAGATGATAAATTCATAAACCCTTTTGTGGATTTCATCATACTCAAAACTCATATCAATAACTTGATTTGTTAATTTATCAGTGGTCTTGCAATAAGGATTTATCTGGGAGATTTTCTGGAAAAATACTTCCTTATGCTGCATTAGTAAGGAATTGAGGTTGAGTGCTTCTTTGATGAATTCGTTGATTTGTGGATTGTCTTTAAGTTTATCTATCATGGCTTGTATCTGCAAATCCTTTTCTGCTAATTTGGCTTCATGTTATATTCTCATCTATTCGAATTCATTTTGGAGCTGGGCTACTTGTAATTCTACTTGCTAATTAGATTTTTCTTGGGCTAATTATTGCTCTAGTAGCAAAATTCTTTGTTCCTTTTATTAGGTGTGGGATCCCCCAAGGGAAGTTTTGGGGCTTAAAGCCCATATTTTGGTCCAAGTTTGTAATCCAAGTGTAAAGACTCCGCATTTTGTGGTCACTGAGTGCCTAGTTGTTAAAGAATCATCGGGCTGTCCACCCTTTTCTTGAAAATGTAATGTTAGTTGTAGAAGATCTACCCATGATCTGCGGACCATGGAATTGTATAAATAGAGCTAAGCTCTAAGTAGTTAGAGGCGATAATGGAATTAATGAAGAAGATCAAACATGTATGAGAGATAGCTCTGAAGTGGAGTCTAAGTTTTGGGTCGTAGCATAGGTAGAGGCTTTGCAGCTAAGTGCACAGAGGGCTAGAATTCCGCAGCTGAGTGTGCAGGGAGGGTCGAGTCTATAATTGTTTAGAATTATCAATAAAGAGAAGTATTCTCTTTGTTCCCTGTTTATGCCTATGTTATATTGGGTATGAATTTTACTTATAATGCTTATATGATGCACAAATGTATGTAAATATATTGGTTAAGTGAACGCAAGTAAGAGCATCCATTTACATGAAGCTAACTAAGATCTGTTAATAAGATAAGTAGGACACTTAGCCGGGTTTAGGTAATATCACAGTTCGCTACCCTAGCAACACCAAAGTATATTAGCCCATGGTTAGGGCTACGCGAAAACTGATTATATCCTTTTGTGAATGTACTGAAGGGTGGAAAGAAGGGCTAAGCAACCTATGCACAAGCAGGTACAGCTTAAATAAACCGATATCACAACCATCTCAAGTGTGCAGAAACTTGGTTCTAGCATTCCCCCATACTACTTCAGGTGAGACTTCAGTCCCTACTCCACGGGCTGATGCCGAAAGGGCCAATAGTGTAGGGATTTGTTTGGCTAACTAACGCTAAACCTGGGCCAGGCCCCAACAAGCCAACAAATGGTTTCGTTGTCTGGACCGGAATCTACATAAGAGATGTGTGAAGTCGTATCACTGGAATCCAACTAAGAAAGAAATCAAAGGCTGTTTAGACAGAAGGATTCACAATTTCCCGGCACAAGAAAACAAAAACCCGCAACTATCAAAAGAATAGTGGTTGGACAGATAACTGTATATAGAGATCCACGAAATACTTTTTGCCTTTTTCCCTACTAAGCTATACAAGTGGATCGTGAAGCTAAAAGATAGCCAAGGAAGGTGGAAACTTGACGGTCCTATTATGTGGACCCTAGAGCTAGTGCGAAGGTTGGAAGCATCAGAGGATAAGATCATGCGCGTTGTCAATCATTGCATCGATCGCATCATATGAGCATTTTTTACTGAGTTAACGGTCAACACCTCAGTCATCTATAGTGAGGCAGATCGACGCTTTTTCAAAGGACCATGAGGTAAGTACATAAAATCTTTGAATACTTGGATTAAAATTTTGTTGTGTGAAAAACGAGTTATGCAGCTACCTTGATGTTTGGAACTACGCGAAGCGGAAAAAGTTACAGAAACGAAGGAAACAAGGGCCCGGAGTATAGCCCCTTGATTTAACCTCCATGAGGAGATGAAGAAGGGATAGCGAAGTTCTCTCCGCGAAGTGCTATTCAGCTGATAAGATAGGGATTTCCACAAATAGCACCTCCACCCACACCACCTCCGTCTTCACCGCCATTACCTCCAACTTCACCCATACCACCTTCACCTCCACCGTGTTTCAGTATGGCAAACACAGTGAAGTTGTCTTTGCTCAAAGGCTTGGGAAATGAGGACCTAAACCAATTCTGGTTTGTTGTGAGGGCTATATGGGAACCTCAAGGTGTTACAGATGATCACATAAAGAAGGAAACACTGATTAGTGCTCTGCAAGACCACATGCTAACCTGGTATATTAAGTACTCCAATGACAACCCGAATGCTAGAGTAACAAACATCCAAGCAGCACTGAATAGGGAATTTAGCAGGCCTAAATCTAAAGCGCAGTCGATTGTGGGATTCAAAGAGATCATGAAGCTACCAGGCGAGACGCCTTGGGAACTAGATGAGAGGCTGAAATGTATGACCTGTGAAGTCAACATGAATTTGAAAAATGGATAGCATCGCAAATGGTTTGTGGATTCGCTACTACCACACTTAAGGAGTGTGCTATCACAGCAGAAAATAACAACTCAGGCAGAGGCCTTAGAGATTGCGATGAGACTACATGAGACTCCGATGCAAGATCATAATCTAGGAGTTCAGCAGATCCATGTGCAGCTGAAGAATCCGTGCCTTGAGATGCAAAGCTTAAAGTAGGATATGACGGTTCAGCCAGAGGTACGTGAAGAGGTATGGTGTGTGAAATGCAAGAGTCAGGGTCATGACAAAGACCACTGCCCAGTCTTTACAAATTACCTTGCGAGAGGAGGACCAATTCCTTTAAGGCCATAAGCTCAAGCAGGACCTAGCACAAGACCTACTTTGTCTTGTGTTATCTGTCAAATAGTCAGAAAACATGCCATGGATAACTACCACTTGTTATAGAAGTATACGCAAACTTTGCAACATTTGTTCTACAACTTTTGTAGATTGGTGGGACATGATGAACGTACTTGTCGGAGCTATGAATTGATGATGGATAGAACTCCCACATACATGGTTCAAGCTGAAATGTAGCCCCTTGACTAGAATATAGGGATGGCATGGACAGGATTTCAAGGGCACGGATGAGGCTGAGGTAGAGGAGGACCTGGTAGAGGTCATGGATAGTTGATTTTCTACAATTGTGGAGGGCCAGGAAACTATACCCACGATTGCACTAATCCAACATGCCCGTCGTGCAAGTATTTCACGTTGTTTGATCATGAAACAAAAGATTGTCCTACGCTGATAGCCAGGATACGTGACAAAGGAGTGCTACCACCTCCCCCGACTCAAAACCTATAGATGATGAGGTCTGAGCCACACGAGGAAGATCCGTACGTAAATATAGTGCTCCGAAGTGGAATCACGATGGGAGATGACAAGGGGAAACAACTAGAAGATAACACATGGGTTCGCAAAGCCCTGGAAAAAGAGGCCGAGAGCGCGCTCGTGAAGCATTCATGGAAGCTAAGAAGAGATTCGCTGATGCCTTCACTTCAGGAAACAAGGATAAACCAGAGCTGAAGATGGACCCCTCTATGCTCACAACTTTCCTGGAAACCTGTATGAAGTTACTACATGATAGTAAGGCTGTGAAAGGGTTGCAGGAACTCATCAGTAGATGTGCTGGGACCGTGCCAGGTGAAACGCCTGTAGTTTGCAAGATTGGAAAGCATAAGACAAGGATGGGGCATCAAATGTGACTCACCGCGCAAATTGGAGAATATGAAATGGATCAAGTCATTCTGGACTTGGGATCAGATGTGAATGTTCTATCGAAACAAACATGGGAGAGAATGGGGAGACCTGCACTACAATGGTCTCTGATTCAACTAAGGATGGCAAATCAGCAGAAGATCATACCCATGGGGCGGATACAGGGAGTGACCATGGATATTGAGGGATTGAGCGTGTTGATAGATTTTGAAGCAATAGAGATTGTTGATGACAACAATCCCTACCCCTCTCTCTTGGGAATTGACTGAGCTACTGATATGAATGGAGTAATCAATCTGAAGAAGTGAAAGATGATCTTTGAGAAGAAATCACTGTGTGTAATAATAACCTATGATCCTACTGAAGGATTGCGCTATACAGAACCGGTTGGCGATTATGAGAGTGACGATGATCTGGACTTCATCTACAAGATAATAGCGTGAGACCAAGACTGAGTGAATCCCACCGCATATGGGCAAATCACATGGGAGCATGAGAGTTCCTACACTTCGGATTCCGATGAAGAAATAGAACGCTAGTAGAATCGGTTACATCAAGTAACTACACTGAATGGCAACATGATAACCCGATCGTTGTGTTGTGTGTCATCAGAGGAAAGAAATATGCCTACTTATGATGGCATGAATGAGGTAGATACCTTTTTGGATGCATTCAAAAGGGAGGTGCCAAACAAGAAATGCTTCCAGGCATTGGACTATGCACTATGTGCTATGCCCGTAAGATGGTGGGGTATGTACAAAGGGAGTTTTGATGATTGGCGTGAATGTAGGAGGATGATGAGAGCATGATTTGGGAAGCCTAAGATGTGACTGATAGAAAAGTACGATGGGTAGAATGATCCACGCATGCATGTGGCCAAATGGACGCAAGCATATGGAGAAAAGCCATAACTTGAGTGGGTTCACCTATTTTGTCATACCCTGGATGTTATCCTAATGAATTGGTATATAGAAATAGAGCTCCGCTATGGGACAAGTGAATGGGATATCCTGCGTGAAGGATTCGTGATGACCGTTAGTTTTGAGGACAGATTTGATAGTATTGATGAAGTGCTACAAGAGGTGAAAGCAACCATCTTCAAGATACCGCGGGATCCTTTAGACCTGATGCAGCTTGAATGGGCTACTCAACTGAGTCACACGTTGGAATGTTATAATGTAACTACTGAAGAAGAGGATGAAGATCCACAGAAGATTAACATTCCAAAAACAGAAGGCCACTGCGACGTCCAAGGACCAGAGATTGAGAACCTTGATATAACCTCATCAGTGAAGACTAAATAGGTGAACATTGGTACGGAGGTAGAATCAAAATTTGTGAATATTGGAGACTAATGGGATGACTCGACGGTGGATAAGGTCGCTACATTGCTCCGGGAATACCAGGACTTATTCCCTACCAATTTTATGGATTTGAAAGGAATAATTGGAGATCTAGGAGTAATGAAGATCAAGTTAAAACTCGACGCCGAGCCAGTTAAGTAGAGGCCTTACCACCTAAATCCAAAATACAAGGAAAAGGTCCGCTTAGAGATAGACAAAATGTTAGCAGTAGGCATCATTGAGCCTATGGAAGAGTCTAATTGGGTAATCCCAATGGTGGTACAAGAGAATAAGCAAAAGGATGAGATAACGATATGCGTGGATCTTAGGAAGCTAAATGACGCTTGTGTGCAAGATCCTTTCCCAACTCCATTCATAGATGAAGTGTTGGACAATGTAGGTGGCCAAGAAGCATACTCCTTCACTGATGGGTTCTTTGGGTACCACCAAATTAAAATCAAGTTGGAGGATAGGAGCAAGACAATATTCGTGACTGAGTGGGTTTTTTTTCAATACGCTATAATGTCGTTTGGATTGAAGAATGCACCTGCTATCTTTTCACGTGTGGTTGTTGCGGTATTCAAGGAATTTATTCATAATTTCCTGGAAGTTTATTTTGATGACTAGACTGTATTTGGGCTGGTTAAGCGCCATGTAGCGAGCTTGCACTTGATGTTGGATACCTATCGAAGATACCAAATTGCGCTCAACCTCAAGAAGTGTCTATTTTTCATTCCTTTTGGGAACCTCTTGGGCATGTCGTTTGCATACAAGGGCTGATGGTAGACCTTGTGAAGATCAAGGTGATTCTGAACTTGGAAGTGCTGAGGAGTGTGAAATAGTTGTGCGCTACTTTGGGACATACTAGATATTACATAAAGTTTGTCAGAGGCTATGTCCAGATCACCGCACCGATGGAAAAATTGTTGAAGAAGGATGTCTCATTCTGCTGGAACGATGATTGTAAGAAAAGCCTGGATCTATTGAAAGAAAATATGGTTACCGCGTTGATTCTAGTCTTCCCAAACTGGAAGAAAGAGTTTCATGTACATGTCGATGCGTCATGTATAGTGCTGGGGGTAGTAGTAACACAGGATGGCAGAGAAGGCTTGGACCACCCTATCGCATTAACAAGCCACAGATTATCCAAAGCAGAGAAGAACTATTCCACCACTAAGTGCGAAGGGCTAGCTAGGGTGTACGCACTCCAAAAGTATCGACACTACTTGCTAGGAGGACACTTTAAGATGTATACGGATCACTCCACGCTAAAGTACTTGGTCAATGAGCCTGTGTTGGGGGCGCACATATGCATATGGCTCTTATTGTTCCAAGAATACGATTTTGAAGTTGTTGTGAAGCCTGGATGATTGAACGTGGGACCAGACCATTTGTCACGCATCAAAATAGGGGAGCAACCTACTAATTTGGAGTAAGGATTACCTGACACGCAGATATTTGTTGTGTGTGTCATGAATGGACATTTTGAGGATATAATACACTTCCTAACAAGTGGAACTACACTGGAAGGCTACTCTGTCCAGCAAAAGAAGGAATTAGTGGTGCACATCGTAGATTTCTCTGTCATTGTTGGGCATCTATACAAGATGGGACTAATGAGATACTGCGAAGGTATGTACCTGAGTTTGAACGAAGCAAAATCATTGCGAAAGATCATGGGGGTGCCATGGGAGGACATTATGCAAGGAGAGAAATTGCTAAGAATATTCTATGCACAGGGTTGTGGTGGCCAACCCTTCATCAGGATTCAAAAACATATTGCAAGCGGTGCGACGTATGTCAAAGAATAGGTAGGCCATCACGAAGGGATGAAAAGCCTTTGAATCCACAAATGACATTGCAACCTTTTGAAAAGTGGGCAATAGATATTGTAGGACCTATTCAGCCCCAAGGAAAGATAGCCACAAGGTACATTATCACTATGATGGAGTACTTGACTCGTTGGGCAGAAGCGCAACCAGTGAAGGACTACACAGGCACGACTACTGTGAAGTTTCTATTTGAACATGTACTAACGTGATTTGGATGTCCAAAGATCTTGATGAGCGATCGAGGTACACACTTACTGAATGAGACAATCAACACTAACATAGGAATTTCAGGTGTATCACCAGAAGAGCACACCTTATCACCCACAGGCTAACTGGGATCTGGAGGTGTTCAAAAAATTATTGGAGACTATGCTGATCAAGGTATGCAATGCTCAGCGAAGTGATTGGGACCTACGCATACCTACAGTATTGTGGGCTTATTGGACAACACGCACGATTCACTATTCACAATTTGATAGTTGGTTTGAGGTGAAATGGAGCGGGTGGCAGGTATTTAAGGCGAACTTTATGGGCTAGATTCTACCACCAATCTAGCATTAATGGACTGGATGTGGGGGGAATGGTTGAATTTGAATTCAAAAGGCCCTATAAATTACAAGTGGTTGTCTAGCGAAAAAAACTTGGCATTTTTAGAACTGAGTTGTTACACACTCAAGTATACATGAATCGAGACATATTCGAGACTTTGAAAGTGAATTCATTGTTTCAGCAACTACCAGAGACACTACAAGAATTCTGGAATAGCATTATTTCAGCACCTGCAGAAGCCATGGACACAGGAGTAATGATAGTTGAGGAAGCCGTGCAGGAAATTGCAGTAGTAGAAGCCCTAGAGAGTGCCAGAATGATCGTTGAGATCTGTAAATCACTCAGAACACCGACACCTAAGAAGTATAAGCAGGCTATGATACTGGTGTGCGTCTCACCAAGAAACCCACATAGGACAAAGCTCACCTTGCAGGAAAAGGGGAAGGCCATTAATCTGGAGGCCGGTGAGGAGGAATTTGAAGAAATCCTGGTGGATGAGGAGGATGACGAAATGGAAATTGAAACCTAGGGTACAGACCCTATTACTCGGTTACCAAAATACGTTCCTCAGCGCAAGGGTAAAGCGAAGGTGCCAAAGGACATAGACAAGAGAAAGAGCACCCTGCAGACTCCGTTGCTCCTAGACGATATTGTTTTTGAGGGACCACACTTAGGGTGAGTTCCCATACTAAATTTTGAAGATTGGGACCTCGTGAATCATGAGAAATTCCTGCATTTAGAGACTAAGTAGCTAATGCGTCAGTGGATTAACGTGATGGCTGGAATGATTGAATTGGAGCCATGCAAATGGACCAAGGGTGTAGAGAAAGTCAGGTTGCTAAACCTGCTCTGTGTGTCGCATTACCACCACGCCCCAATGACCATCTTCATCATCAGGTCATTGCTCTGCTTGGTGCAACATGTGTGTTTGTGGCTGAAGGAGCCCATTCCCATCACAAACCACTTGATTCATCAGATTAAATAGTTGCCTTACTCAAGAGAGGATCCAACCAATATATCAAAAGGAAAAGGTGGCGAGTTGGCCCTCGCAAAAGTAATGAAGAATAAGTTCAAGTTGGAGAAGAAGAAGTGAGGATATTCCATATCTAGCATTAACAACCCCTCAGTCAAGGTCGCAACACAAATACTAGTAGGAAAAGTGATGCGGAAGTGTCGCACGGATGAGGTGCCTGTGCTTGTGATTGCACTAGCAACGCAATGCATGAAAGGAGTCCAGTTCAACTCAGCAAACTATCTATGCATCAAGTTCCATGCGAACTATCGCAAGGCACAGGTGTGGGGAAAAAAATTTCGCTACGCGTGGCTCCTATTGTCGATCATACTCGTGGCATGGGAGCTGCCCGAAGATAGCCAATTCCCTTCGGTCACGCCAAACCTTCCAGAGGTAGTGAAGTATGCTTCGCTGTGGGTGACCAAGGATGTGCAATGAATAAAAGAAAGCAAGATCTTTTGGGTCTTAATGAAGGTGAATATTCGGATGGGGATTAATCACAAGCCATGGTTGTCGCCCACAATATATGCCAATTTGCAGAGCTTTGTAGATTTCAAAGGGGATTTCCACCATGTTTTTATCAGGGTGCGGAAGGAACCTATGAATACATGGCATAACCTACCATACTTGGTGATTGATGATGTAATTTTCGCAGTCCTTAAGTCTTGGCCGCCAGAGTGGCGCACTCCAGCTGCCTCCGCAGTGGAAATGGACAAGTCCACTGTGCAGCGCAAGAAGGAAGAGACAAAAATTTGAATGGCGTAGCTGGCAAAGAAGTTCAGAAAGGAGGAAGTAGAGGCTAAGGTCGAGGTAGCGCGTGATGCCGTGAAAGTGACAGAACAACAGAAAACAGGAGGAGAAGAGTGCAAAGGACAGAAGTCACGTTTGCAGAATTGAGATAGATCTCAGAGACAGAACAAGGTGGCATAGGATCACAGATGACATCTACCCCAACTCAAGTGTTTACAACCATGAGAGCAGGCAGTGCCAGAAAAGAAAACAAAGGCATCAAAGACATCTTTCAACCCAGTCACCCTCACTGAGTGGGATTTGCATGATATCAGAGAAATGGTGAGGGATTTAGTAGCAGAGGCCCTCCAACAGTTCGAAGAACAATAACAGTTGGTACTGGAGGCTCTCCAGACAGAGTTGCAGGAGTTGCAGGTACACACTCCACAGGTTGGCACAATGTCCACCAGCCTCGCGATCGGCACCTCAGCTACTAAGGAGATATTGCACACAAGGGTGACCAACACGATAGTGCTACCAGATGGGGCACTTACTACAGAGATGGAGGCTGACAGGCCCACAATTAGCAGTTTGAAAGGGATAGGATTGAACATGGTTGCACTCCCTCATAAGACGCTCTACCTCTTGCAGGATGGAGTCACTATGGAACTCAGGCCCCAGGAGAGTCGCACTCTACAGGTGATAAGCGAGTAGCACATGAACATCAAGAATTTTGTCCTATAGTGCAACGAGGTAGTGGAGAAGAACAAGAAAATAATGCCGGTAGTGGAGGAAGCCTGCCAGATGGTCCCGGAGTTGGACGTTCAGGAAGAAGAACCAGTGGAGGCGCGCATCTGCAAGTTAGCCACAGGGGTGTGCAACGCTCAAGCAAAGATGGCCAGGGTTCAGCTAGAGTTGAACCTGCAGATCACAGAATTGCAGTTGAAGGTGTAGCGTTAAACTCCATCGAAAGTCAGGGAACAACGTACCACCATTGTTACAATAGCAATAGTGGCAGTTGACAATGCAGTGGAAGACTGCATGCAGTTTTTCGAACATTCATTCGAGGTTGTAACCACTATGCAGGAGGACCTGGATGCAAAGCGCCTAGAGATAGAGACACGTGAGCTACAACAGAGGTATGACGAGCTAAAAGGGACCACGCAAACAATTTCCCTTACATAGAGGCTTGCATGGATGCAGGGGGCAAAGGTGCTCAAGGAACAAGTGGATGTCACTCGACATAAAGAAGAAGTCTTAAAACCGTGCCTACAACCATGGATAGATGAGGCTTACGCAATCATAGCCTCCATTGAAGGAAAGCTCGCGAAATGGCAGGTAGCTCAATAGAAGATCTAGAGCAACAGTTCAGTAGCAGTCACCGAACAATGAGTGGAAGAAGTCTAGCAGGTAGTCACTCAGTGCACTGCCAATGTTGCGGTGATCCAAACAGAGATGGGAGGTCTTCACACTAAGATCTCTGCACCTGCAGAGTGACTCAAGGGCGAGTCACGATGTTTGTGTCGGGGGATTGTTGGGTGTCGGATCCCCTAAGGGCAGTTTTGGGGCTTAAAGCCCATATTTTGGTCCAATTTTTTAATCCAAGTGTGAAGACTCTGCATTTTGTGGTCGTTGAGCACGTAGTTGTTAAAGAGTCATAGGGTTGTCCACCCTTATTTTGAAAATGTAATGTCAGTTGTAGAAGATCTACCCATGTTTCACGGACCATGGGCTTGTATAAATAGAGCTAAGCTCTAAGTAGTTAGAGGCAATAATGGAATCAATGAAGAATATCGAACATGTATGAGAGATAGCTCTAAAGTGGAAGTCTAAGTTTTGGGTCGTAGCACAGGTAGAGGCTCTACAACTGAGTGTGCAAAGGCCTAGAAGTCTACAGCTGAGTGCGCGGACCCCTGCAGCTGAGTGCGCATGGAAAGTCGAATCTGTAATTGATTAGAATTATCAATAAAGAGAAGTATTCTACAATTTATGCGTCTTTGGTCCCTATTTATGCATTTGTTATAATGCGTATGAAATTTACTTATAATGCTTATATGATGCGCGAATGTGTGTAAATATATTGGTTAAGTGAATGCAAGTAAGAACATCCGTTTACGCAAAGCTAACTAAGATCTGTTAATAAGATAAGTAGGACACTTAGCTAGGTTTGGGTAATATCACAGTTCACTGCCCTAGTAGCATGAAAGTATATCAGCCCCTAGTTAGGGCTGTGAAAAAGTCGATTGTATCCTTTCGCGAAGGTACTGAAGGGTGGAGAGAGGGCTAAGAAACCTGCGTGCAAGCATGTATAGCTAAAATAAATGACATCACAACCATCTCAAGGGTGTAAAAACTTGGTTCTAGCATCCCCCCATACTGCTTCGGGTGAGACTTCAGTCCGAGCTCTGCGAGCTAATGCCGAAAGGGCCAGTAGTATAGGGATTTGTCCGGCTAACTAACATTGAACCTGGGTCAGGACCCAACAAGCCAACACCTTTTCCTTGAGCAGTATTTGGACCTCTATTGCCTTGTCAATAGTTTCTGTGGCATAGGCTCTTGTGAATTGCAATAGTTGTGTGAGATTCTCAGATGCGTCGATAGGCGAGTGATTCCATACGATGTTCATTGGTTCATTTTCTGGAGTCGCAACAGCCACAACCTCCAATTTTCTTTCCTTACTTTGTCTCTTGGCTACGAATATGTGGTTGGGACTATAGAATACATCTAGCGGAGTTATTTTCTCAATTCTTAAAATAAATTCCAAAGTAGGAGTAGCAGGAATAATCTCAGCGTCTTGAGTGCCTGTAGCTCCTTCCCCTATTGTTTATGGATTTGACTTATGCTGGGTTTGCTTGGGAGTTTTCATTCCAGATGTTTCTCAGGGTTTGTATCTGTGTGGAGCTTTTTGTTGAATTGTTCCCATTCTTGTTCGAGGTCAATAATTGGAGTTTTACCTAACTGAGTTGAAGTAGAGGCAACCTCTGCTTGTTTCTTTGCTAAGGCGTGCTCGACCGTCTCCTCTGTAGTTCGAACTGTGTCTTTTTCAAACTCTTTATTTGTGTTTCCTCCCCCATTTTGAGACTGTTGCTTTGAGTGGTCTGACTCATGCGTATATCTCTCTTGGGTTTCTTGTTTAGATTTTTCTTTAGAGATTCCCTCCAAGCTTATGCTAGGATTTGACTCCCTTATTGGTTCAATCTATAGTAGGTCCAATGGGACCTTTAATAATCTCTTTTTCCTATACACATTAAAATATTTAACATCTTCTGGGGTCAAAAGTAGTGATGCCATTTGAAAAACATGTGAAAATGTTTCTACCTGTAGGAGGAGGTCGTCAAAGGCATCATCTTCATGGGTGAACTATTTTACTTTTACCATAGTAGTAAATTCCTTAACAGTACCATTTGGGTCGTATTTCCTTCCTGAAATTGTAGCTAATTTTAGAGAATTAATAATCTTTGCTTCTTTTAATGCATGTCCATAATCATGTAGTGCAAAAGCACCACATTGTAATGGGAATGTAGGCCAAATGGCCTTCTTCTGCTCTTTCAGTCCTCTGCTTTATCTGCCTTCCCCTGTTGTTCGGTAGGCTATTTTTCTAGCCATTAGTTTTTCAAGGACATAACATAGGAGAATATGCAGTGAAGAAATGCTCCCAAAAACTATGATGTAGGTGAATGTTTCTTCCCCAAATCATCTAGCTACTGGCAAGATATCTACTTCAGCCTCTTTAGAAAACCTAGGGGTGGTTCTGTCACACACTTCTCTCTGAATGGGTAGCATAACCCCTTGACAAATTTAATAAAAATGGGGGTGGAATTGAGATTCCAAAAAACATTTATGGCATATATGGAGGGGAAGCGGATTCTGTAGAGTCCACTTCCATCCCATATTAGGAAATTGAGAACAAAAATAGATTGCATCCATAACAAAAGCACTCATGAAGAAAAAGGGGGAATATCCTTAAAGAAGAACTTCTTTTCCTTCTATATTCTATAATGGCCTTTGCCAAATTGTTTGATAAAATGTGAGCCCAGTTCATGATTGTTACATTTACTGCTTCATATATTAACGAGACCCATTCCATGGAAAACTTGGTGCTATCAGGTCTACTAAATAACCTACATAACATTGTTGCTGCGAAACTATGAGGGGGAGAAATGGATGTCGTTGAGTACATACCAGTTTGATCTTGTCATCGCTTGATTTCTTGGTTTGCATGACGTCTTATGGGTCCTCATTTTCTTTAGCAAATTTCTCAAGGAACTGTTTATTTTAGAGCTTTTGCAGCTCAGGTAACTAGTACATTAGTCATAGGTTGTCTGCTAAGAAAGACACCATGACCTCTTGCTTGTGATTCTTGAAGGTTTTTTCTGTGATGTCTACCTCGTCAATTACCCATTCGACCATATCCGTGTATGGTATTATTTTTCGTCTCGCAACTATTCAGTGCAGGAACGAACATGCTATTTTGAAATAGGAGGTGTCAGATGACTCCTGAGCATCTGACGTAGCATTTGTTAGCAGTGTTCTAGGCTTCTCTTCTTCTAACAAGTTGTACATGGCCTCCCATGTTGAAGTTCCTCCATCCTTTTTGCATGTGGTATCAGAGAAAAGCGACACCATTTTTTATTTCTCAGATGCAGTTCCCTTTCCCTTCTTCACCATTGTTTCTAATGATGCTCTCTGTGAAGTTTTCATACAATGGAGAAAAATGGAAGTTATTGAATAAACACGAGCGAGAATGACAGTGAGAATAAATGATAAGTTAACCTGAAAAAGATGACAAGATAGGAACTTTTATTCAAAATGTGTTAGTAAATTATATATTACGGAGCAATGGAACACATAAAATATTGTAAAAATATAAACACAGAAAACGCATAAAACAAGAGAGACACAGATATATGTGGTTCACCCAGTTTGGACTATGTCCATGCAGAAACAACCAGTCCTTCCTTTTATATTATCCAACAAACTGAAGAGATACAACCTACAGCAGATCCGCTGTAACACCCGCTTCGCTCTCAATCTCCTCTCTCTTTCTCACTTAGAATACAGATCTACATAGACACAATACAATTCCCTCATATATAGTGAGGGGTTGCCTTCTAGGGCAAAAAACTCTAAATTAAACATAACTTCTACCGTTAGATCTCTGCTTAATAAACAACCCATATTGACTAGAAATTACTATATTTTTACAAGGCAATTTTACATCTATTCTTAGCTTCGGGGGCGCTGCCCCCGAAACCCCCCACCAGGGGGGGGCTCCCTAAAGGTCGCAGCCACCCCACCCTGGATCCCCCCTACAATGTTTATTTTGCAGGAAGTGTTGCCGCCCCATTTCGAACTAGGGTCAAATGTGGCGATACCTTTGAATATGGAAGACAATTAGGCTCCACACCCAACAATCTCCCATTTGGAGACTGATTATAGCAACTCCAACATTGCTTCATTTGTTGGGCAATGACTCCTCTTTGGACTTGGATGTTTCTCATCTTCTTCATCATACTTGAAGACCATATCTTTGTTAGCATATCTACAGGATTTTTGCTAGTGTGTATCTTTTCCATCTTCAACTCTCCATCTTTCAACACTGATCATATGAAATGGTACTTGAGCTCTATGTGTTTAGTCCTATAATGAAATGTTGAGTTCTTTGCAAGATGAATGGCACTTTGGCTATCACTGTATAACGTGCCCATATCATGCTCCTTACCCAATTCACCCATTAACCTTTGTAACCAAATCATTTCTTTACTAGCCTCAGTAACAACAACATACTCTGCTTCTGTTGTTGAAAGTGCAACAACACTTTGGATTTTTGAAACCCAAATGACAGATTCCACCTACAGTAAATACATATCTTGTAGTGCTCCTCATGTTATCTCTGTCACCTGCCATATCTGCATCAACATATCCCTGTAGGGAATGTTTGAACCACCAAAGCATAATGCTTGATTTGTGGTACCTTTCAAATATCTGAGAATCCATTTCACTGCCATCCAATGTTCCTTTCCTGGATTGTTCATGTACCTGCTTACAACTCCCACTGCATGTGCAATATCAGGCCTTGTGCAGACCATTGCATACATTAAGTTTCCAACTGCTGATGCATATGGAACTTTAGACATATAATCCATGTCTTCTTGGGTCTTTGGGCACATTTCCTTACTAAGTTTGAAATGGCTAGCAAAAGGTGCACTAACTGGTTTTGCATTGTGCATGTTAAATCTTTTCAACACATTTTGTATGTACTCGTTATGAGACAATGTTAATTTACGATTTTCCCTATCTCTAGTTATTCTCATACCAAGGATTTGTTTTGCAGCTCCCAAATCCTTCATTGCAAATGAATTTGCCATTTTTCTTTTGAGCACATTTATTTCCTGCATGTTAGATCCTGCAACAAGCGTATCATCTACATACAATAACAATATAATATAGCTGCCATCATTTTGCTTTTTCAGATAAACACAATGATCAGAGTGACATCTAGTATAACCTTGTTTAGACATAAACTTATCAAATTTTAGATACCACTGCCTTGGAGCCTGTTTTTAGCCATACAAGCTCTTCTTCAACCACACAAGTTTCTCCTTCCCTTTCACTTCATATCCTTGTGGTTGCTGCATATATATCTCTTCCTCCAAATCCCCATGGAGAAAAGCTGTCTTTACATCTAACTGCTCAAGATGCAAATCCTCAGCTGCTACAAGACTCAAAATAGTTCTGATTGAAGTCATTTTAACAACAGGAGAAAATATTTCATCAAAATCAATACCTTTCTTCTGTGCAAACCCCTTCACCACAAGTCTAGCTTTGTACCTTTGTTTTCCTCCATCTTCTTCCTTCAACCTGTAACCCCATTTATTCTTCAATGTAGTTTTTCCTGCAGGCAACCTGACTAAATCCCAAGTCTGGTTATGCATTAAGGAGTCCATCTCTTCTTCCATGGCTACCTCCCACTTCTTCCTGCTTTCAACCTGCATTGCTTCTTCATAACATTCGGTTCACCTGAATCAGTCAACAATAAATAATATAATGAAGGAGAGTATCGTTCAGGGGGTCTACTTATCCTGGTAGATCTTCTAACACCGCTTTCAGGTGTTTGGGGTGCCTATTGTTGTTGTGGTGGTTGTTGCTGTTGTGGTTGTTGATTATTATTATTTTCAGGCACCTTTACTTTTCCAGTGATTTCATCAAGAACTGCATATTCCTTGTTTTCCTTTTCTTGTTTCTTTTCCTACAACTGATTCTTATACAAGACCTTTTCATCGAATATTACATCTCTGCTCCTAATGATTTTGTGATTTTCATAATCATATAAGCGATAACCAAAATCATTAACACCATATCCAATAAAGGTACATTTCTTTGACTTTGCTTCAAGCTTTGTTCTATTTTCTTTATCAATATGGACAGAGGCCTCACAACCAAAAGGATTTAAAAAAGAGTAGTTTACCTTTTTACCTGTCCATGCTTCCTCTGGAACACCACCATCCAAGGAACTTGAAGGCCCTTTGTTTATTAGATAAACAATAGTATCTACAGCGTTTGCCCAAAATTGTAAAGGAAATTCTGCATGCAATCTCATGCACCTTGCACGCTCCATGATTGTTATGTTCATCCTTTCTAACACACCATTTTCTTGTGGTGTTCTTGGAACGGTCTTCTCTCTATGAATTCCATGCTCTGAACAGTACCTATCAAACTCGTTGCTGCAATATTCACCTCCATTGTCTGATCTGAGACACTTCAATTTCTTTCTTGTCTCAATCTCAACCAAAGCTTTCCATTTCTTGAAAGTATCAAACACATCAAGTTTATTCTTAATACAATAAATCCAAAATTTTGTAGTTGCATCATCAATAAAAGTAACATGATAAAGAGATCCATCAAGAGATGATACCTGAGCAGGTCCCAATACATATGTATGCACAAGCTCTAATGTTTTGCTCTTCTTTTCTTTCCCAACTCTGAGAAATCTGACTCTCTTTTGTTTTCCATAAATGCAATTCTCACAGAAGTCCAAATCGACATTCTTCAAACTCGGCAACAAATTCCTTAAGTGAAGGATCTTCATCCCCTTCTCACTCATGTGTCCGAGCCTATGATGCCATAATGCTGCATCTGCTCCTTTGGAATTTAAAGCATTAACAGAGTTAGAAATACCATTACATAAATACATTGTACCAACCTTTTCACCTTTTCCTATTACTAGGGCTCCTTTGGCGACCTTCCAAGCTTTATCTGTGAAAGTTGTCACACAAACTTCACTACCTAACTGCCCTGTTGAGATCAGATTTTTCTTTAGATCTGGAACATGCCTTACCTCCTTTAGTAGCCATTGGTTTCCATTCTGGTATTTTACAAGAACCTTACCCATTCCAACAATTTTACAGGGTTTATCATCGCCCAAACGGACTTGTCCAAAATCTCCTTGAACATAGTCATGAAAGTATTTCTTATCAAGTGTGGCATGGAATGAGGCCACTGAATCTACCACCCAGGAATCAGTAATATTTTCAAAAGAAATAATCAAAGCATCTTGTAACACCTCACCTGTCACATTTGTTTCATGATTGTTTTCTTGTTGTGCATCTCCTTCTTTTCCCTTCTGAGATCTATAGTCTTTCTTTAGGTGTCCTTTCTTTCCGCATTTCCAGCCGACTATCCCCGATCTGGACTTGGATCTGCCTTTCCTTGATTTACTGTGATATCCTGAGCTCTTTCCTCTTTCCATTTTTCTTCCCCTAGGCTTTGCACTCAAAGCATTACCCGATGTCTCACCGAAGCTTTTCCATTACATTTCCTTGCTAAGGATAGCACCGACAACATCATCAAACTTTAAAGTACTAGAACCAGAAACAAAGTTACTAATGGCCATTACTAAACCATTCCAACTTTCTGGCAATGAGCACAAGAATAATAGAGCACTAATGTCATCATCAAATTTTACCCCAACAGAAATTAACTCGCTTGTAACAGTACTAAACTCATTTAAATGGTCTGCAACAGATCCACCTTTCGACATCTTCATATTAAATAAACGCTTCATAAGAAATACCTTATTTGAGGCTGAGGGTTTTTCGTATAGTTTCACCAACGCCTTAATCAAACCCTCCATCGTTGTTTCCTTTGAAATTTTGAAGGCGACCGACACTACGAGGCACAACCGTACTGTTCCGAGTGCCTTTCTATCGAGAAGGTTCCATTCTTCATCTGTCATACTTGTTGGCATCTTTGTTTTTCTGCCGAATGGTAGGTATAGATCTTTCTAATACAGATAATCTTCCATCTGCGTCTTCCACAACGATAAGTTTTGGCCATTAAATTTCTCAACCCTAAACTTACCATCTTCTTCCATTGCTCCCACTCAAACCAGGAACCCTTCTTTCTTGTGAGTTTATCAGCCAAATAGACCTTCGGCTTTGATACCATTTGTTAGTAAATTATATATTATGGAGCAATGGAACACATAAAATATTTCATAAATATAAACACAAAAAACGCATAAAACAAGAGAGACACAGATATACGTGGTTCACCCAGTTTGGGCTACGTCCACGGAGAAACAACCAGGCCTTCCTTTTATATTATCCAGCAAACTGAAGGGATACAACCTATAATAGATCCACTGTAACACCCTCTTCGCTCTCAATCTCCTCTCTCTTTCTCACTCAGAATACAGATCTACATAGACGCAATACAATTCCCTCATATATAGTGAGGGGTTGCCTTCTAGGGAAAAAAACCCTAAATTAAACATAACTTCTACTATCAAATCTCTGCCTAACGAACGACCCAAACTGACTAGAAATTACTATACTTTTACAAGGAAATTTTACATCTATTCTTAGCTTCGGGAGTGCTACCCTTGAAACCCCTCGCCAGGGGGGGCTCCCCAAAGGTCATAGCCACCCCCCATGGACCCCCCTGCAGCGAATATTTTATGGGCGGCGTTGCCACCCCAAATCGAACTGGGGTCCAATGTGGCAATACCTTTGAATACAGAAGATAATCAGGCTCCACACCCAACAAAATGCAGATGAAAATATATCGTATCACGTCGAGACGCTCTTTAACATAAAATCCATTAGCCTTATTAAATAGCCACTAAGGCTTCTTATCATTGCCTTTATTACTCATTAAAATACTGCATCACAAACAGGAAGGAAAAATTTTAGGGTGGTGAGTTTGGACTATGAGAAAGCCGATTTTACGATTGCGATAAGATTATCACAATATCACAAATCGCACTATTGCAATTTTAGTTGTGCACTTTCCTAGAGTTTTTAATATTCTTTGGGATGCAAGATGCAAGATAAGTGGCATATTCTTTATCGTTTAGATTGTAGATTTCCGAAATTATTAATTATCTTATAATGTGCTTTTCACTACGTGCTAGACTTAACTTACAATTTATGACATTTGCTTCTATCGGGTCCGGGATTTATCGCACTTCGCAAGCTTGTACAATTCATAAGATTGGACTTTTAAGTAAATTGATGCGATGCGATAAGGTTGACTCGTTCTATTGCAATATTGCATCTCGCAGGTTACGACATGCTTTGCGAATTGTGTCCTTTATGAACGTCGATATGTGATTGCGATAAGCACTTCATTTATAGGAAATGTCTTAAGTCTCAGATTTGAATGAAAAGTCTAATGATGTCTAGGTTAAATGTGGTGATTGATTCTATCACAATTCATGGATTTTGTTTGTTAACTAACTCTTCAACGTACTTGGTCTAGCGGTATGTGAAAAGGTGAGAATTTCTAGTCTTAGAGGATTTTGACTCGATCTCTTAATTTATTTCTAAGAGTTCAAAAGAAAGTGCCTAAGTGTTACATTTTTCTTGGAGGGTTTTTTATGAAGGGTACCCATTTATTAATTAATAAATTAACCATTATACTAATAAATGGAGGGGTTGAGTAGCATAACATTTGGCAACTCGCTGGAAGAACTAGTTATCTCTGATAGTGTTTTGAAATTTCTAAAACTTCCAAAATAAATATAGTTCAGAAAATAGGAAATACATGAAATTTAAGATAAGTAACATTTCTCTAAATAAGAAAACAAAATCCACCTAATTATCATCCATTTGATTATCCTTTTCAAAATGAAAATTCCTTTGTCTACATCAGTCTTTACTTGGTCTTAAAGATAAAGCAGGGGGCTCTCGCAAATTAGCTTTTAGATGTACTCATTTGTCATAGGTAGAGTGTTATAGAAATATTTTGGAACTGCAACCCCAATCATATATGTCCATAAACCAAGGGCTTCTGAGTCCCTAAAAGTGTTGTTTCACACCCCAAAGGAATAAGGTTAGCTGATTACATCATCTCCCAGAAGTTCTCCATGGAAAACGGCTCAAAACTAGTCAAAACCGGACCATACAGACTTCTCAGTGCTAAGGGTGCGATGCATCTCACCTGCCACATGAAAAAAGTGCGATGCATACTAAAAACCCCTTCTGTAGGGTGCGATGGATGAGAGTAGACAAATGGCAGAGACAGTTTGCAAGGTGGATGATCATGGAACCTTCCAAAAACTTCTCCTGTGACACTTGCCTCTCTGAATTTGCCCAGGAATGAGTAAGAGATCATGAATCTCCAAGTGGAGCCAAGAACTATCAGAGAAAGGACACTAATCAAAATCCTAGAAGCTGGCTCACCCCCTTGCAAACATCTATATATGGATCCCTCATCCCAGAGATCCAAAGGCTGGAATCTTGTATCTTGTAAGGAAGTGTTGTTAGTTTCTTGGTGGAATTTCATAGTGTTGGGTGATCTAAGCTTTTCATGAGGTGAAGAAGGGCTTTCATGCTAGGAGGATGACATTGGGTCAGATCAATGGGTTGTAATCCTTTCTTCTACTCTTTCTATCAATAAAGCTATTCAAGCTTTCCTCCACATTCTTGTATGTTTGATGATATATGCATTTGTGTGGTCAATATATATCCGGTCCTATGTTGTTTATGATTGTAGATCCTAGTACTTTGAAGGTATTATGTTGCTTTGACTTTACAGGTACTCTTTGAAGCGGGGTAAGCAAAGAAGGAGCGGCAAAGATCTATTAGAGGGAAGAAGGAACAATCAAGGAACTAAGCAAAAGATTGAGTTTCGTATTCTTTGCTCCTCTCCCATCTACTTCTCATAAAGGAAAATGAAAGTAACTTTAGTTTGCTTGTTTCTAAGATAGCTACCCATCTTAGTGGGACTAGCAGCTCTGAATGGACACTAGATTTCCTAATAAAAAAATGGCGACTCCACTAGAGAGCGAATAGCTTGTTTTCTTGTCTATATTTGTTTGCTTTATAAACTACATATGGATTCTGAAGTTAAGCCAGCTAGCCTTCGAACTGCATTTGTTATGCAAGTGCAAAGTAGATCAATGCTGCTTCAGTCCATCTCTAGGTTTTGTTTATAAACTGAACAATTGATTTGCAAACACCCTAATTGCCCTGGTGGTGGCTCAAGTAACCTCATTAGATCAGACCCTATGATTTGCATTTACTTACAATCATTAGCTCGGCCTAAATCCCTGAACTAAGCTACAAGTTGTGACCAAAAACCAAGTTGAAGTCTCGTCCCTGGACCATTGCACCTTCTCCTCTTGGCAATCTGGATGCATTTCACCTCCCATGTGCAGTAGGTGAGATGCATCCCTGTTTCCCTATGTTACAGGTGCAATGATCAGATAAGACTGTTTCTGCCTCCAGATTTTGGTTTTTTGTCCACTCCCTTCAGCTTTATTCAGGATTTTTGTTGTCTGTAATCAGTATACCACTGTGGAAACTCTCTTCCTTTGCATTATTCCACCTCCATTGTACAAAGAATTGTGAATTTTTTTATGTATTGTTCGCCATTTACAATTCTCCTTTACAAAAAGTAGCTTAGTCGAACTGTCGTCTTTTGATTTGGAAGTGTCACAAGTGTCGTTTTCAGTCAAAGAAAGGAATCCTACTATTCTTGATGGTCGATTACACTGTTACTCTTGTATTTGATTTGAATTAATAGTTTTTCAAGTGTCGAAAGTAGTTTTGAATTCAAAATCACAAAGTGTCATCATTGTCTTCCTTTCGTTTTTTGAAGAGAAAATTGTTAGTACTGTCACTTTGAAAAATTAGTTCAAATTTGTACTTAGCATTATTTTTGTCATTCACGCATTAAGAAAGTGGAAAAAAATTACATACATGTGCATTTGCATTTAGACTTCTTGTTGATTTTGATTTAGGACAGTGCATCTAGTGTGTGCTCTCTGCTCTATGTTGAAATAATCTCACTTCTCTTTCCTTAGTAGCTAGGATTTTCATTGCAAAAAGAAGAATAAACAATTGTTTATCATCTTAGATTGCATTTTAGGAATTGTATATCTACATCACGCGGTGAACCTTAAAGGCAAACTTCTTATGAAATATCAACTATAAAATAAATTCAATGAACATAAAAATGCTTTGGAACCTGACGCACAACATTTAGAAGTCTAGGCTAGAGACGTATTCCAGCGTCGTAAAGCCTGGTAACTATTGCTATCATTGTAGGTTGGGTGATTCCTCCTCTTTGAGACGACAAGTGCCAGTACAGACTTGTGCTCCCATGTACCATCAAGTATATATTGGGGGACCACAATAGGATATATCCTTTATCCTTAGGAAGCCATGTCTGCCGCCCTATCAATCACAATGCACTAAACACAGCATTCGGGAAGGTTGACTACCGTACTCTAAAAAGTATTCTGTAGTTTTGCAATTGGCTTGATAATCCCTCTGTCTAGGTTTCTAGAGTATTCTCTTTCATTCCTTTTCAGACTCCTTAAAGGAAATGGTCCATCTGAGCACTTGTCACTTTAGGCTCATTAAAAATCGAAGGCGACTAGAGTCATCTTTAGCTTTTTCTTGACTCTTAAAAATTGAAAAAGAAAGTTGTGTCAAAGCATCTAAAATTCATTTAATTCAGAATCACTTTTTCCCATTTATTTTGAGTTGATCGAGTAATCTGCAATCATGGAAGAAAGTCAATCAAAACCCCGTCGTTCGTGGAGATTAATGAGTCAACCGTCTTTGACTCTGGAAACGAAACTATTCTGGACAAAGCGAACTCTTTTAACTGGATCAAAGTCCCCTGGTTTGTTTGGAACTTGTGTTCCAACATCCTTAGGGACTCCAGTTACTCCAACCATTTTTTGTATCCCTGCCTTTACAGAAGAAGTTCCACGACCACAAGAGGACATTAGAACTAATCCTAGTGTAACGATAAACACTTCTATTCCTGAACCGACTCCATCTATAGCTGATTCGAAAGGTGTTACCCCTCCAACATCTATCGCTATAGAGTCTATACCTTATTCGGCACCAGAAATATTTTACGAACCTGACGGTCTACCTCTCCCACCTGGATTGATTGCTATAGAAGAGATTGTGGAGGATCCTCCATCCAGTACTCCATTGCATTTTGGAGCAGGGATCACCCTATATCCTTCTTCATCAGAAGTTAGTCTCCCTTCATCGCAAGTTCCTGTAGAATCACTAGGAAATATTTTGGATAGACTAGATATGTCTGAAAAACCATAAAAATCTAGGACTGTGTCATCTGAAGCAGTAGCAACAGAACCTTCTGCTGTTATTCCAACAATGTTCGTTGGTGTACCATCTATCCCAAATAGCTCTCAACTGCTAGATGTAGTCCATCTAGGGACTGTTTCGATAGTATGGTATGTTCCCGTTTGTTCATCCGAAATATTATCTGGAATCTCTTATGTTGAGTCTCAGAAAATTGATCCTTTGTAGCAGTATCAATTTGGGAAACCCAGTCTCCAAAGGCAAATCATTCCTTTGAGCACTGGATTATCGCCGTATGGGGGGAAGCATGTCCTTTCATTGTTCCCTCCAAGATAACAACCATATGAGATTTCGCAACAGAATTCGGGTCATGCTGGAATTACACCCAGCAGTTGGGCATCGATACTGCCTCAACAACCAAGAGTTGTATACTCAATGCAACAAAGTCTACCTATGTCAAATATCCCTACTACACCGGCTATTGTGACGGCATCGCAAGTACAAGCGTTGCTTGTTGTATGCCAAACTCAAGTTTCTCAGGTCGTAATACAACAACCTCTTGTCTCCACGACGCAACCACAATCACCGATTAGTGGCTCCTTAACTGGAGTGACCGAAGCTCAAATGGGTACTATTACCACTCATCTTGGTCAAACAGCCAGTATTGGACAACAACAAATGGCTCCACAACCATGGCTGGTACAATATCAACAACAACAATTCCAACAAGCTTACCAAGGCTCTAAGCAACAAATCTTTGCGAGTAAAGGGCAGCCGTATATTCAAAATGGTCAACATCAATCATATCATAATGGTTATGCCCATCAACCTTACCAAAGTTATCAGCATCAAATGCATTATGTTGGTATGCAAAGACCCACTACTCAGGCAATCCCATCTTATCTTGGGTATGCTTTGCTGAACCTGAATCAACAGTTTCCCTTCGTGGTGACTTTAGAGTTACCAGATCTAAATCAACTAACAAACGATCCAATTCTTATGCCCCCTGGTGGCTGGTGATTCCTCATAAAATTTCGTCAGATATTCCTAAATTTAATGGAAATCCGGGTGAAGATCCGTTGAATCATGTGATGACCTTTCATCTGTGGTGTTCATCCAACAGTCTCAATAATGATTTGATTAGGCTTTGCCTTTTTTAGTGAACGCTAACTGGTCCGGCAACAAAATGGTACATCGAATTGCCTAGAGCTTCATTCGATAACTTTAGTGCCCTTGCCACAACCCTTTTAACTCAATTTTAGTTACCAATAAGGTACGAAACATGAACAGAGCTTCTTACCAATTTCAAGCAAACGACGGCCACTCACATATCTGATCATATTCATGAGTAGTGACGTCGTCATAGAATGGTAAAAACATATGTTCCTGATCAGCTGCTAGCTGTATGGTTTATTAAGTCATTATTACCTTCTATCACAGAAGATGTGGCAAAGGGAGGGGTCATCACTGAAGAGAAAGTCATTGCTTGTGTGCAATATCTAGACTTGATCTATACTCAGTCTGGCACGCTCTATGACAAAATCCCTGATGCTCCTAGATCGGAGTTTTCTATTCCTCCTCCTCCTAAATCAAACAAAGACTCTCATGCTGACGATGGCGTGATAGATATGACTAGCACAAAAACCGTAAAGGCTAAATCAAAGAAAGATCGTATGGTTTCTGCTCAAAATTCAAATGAAGAACTTCTCGCCTCGGAGGTAAATCTCGTTTTGACTGACAAAGGCAAAGAACCGAAGCAACCAAGAGGCAAGAAGAAAAAGAAATGGAAAAAGAAGAAACAGGAGGAGTCGTCTCCTGAAAAATCTTCAGCAAACCCTTATGGAGAAAGGAAACCAAGTCATCCATGCGTTATATGCGATGAGGATCATTGGATGAAAGATTGTCCACATAAAGTTGAGCTTAGAAAACTCTTAAAGAATTCAAAAACCTCAGCAGTATTGACTGATCTGTTTCCAAATCCAGGAACCAATCTAGTTGCTAGTGACAATGCTTCCCCATCCCAAGTGCTTATGTTGTCCATTTCGAAACAGCAAAATGATGCTTTGATATTGACAAGGAATAAAGATTACTAGAATCCACAATTGTTGAAAAACAAGGCTACTGATCAACCTAGTAGTTTGACAACAACTTCAAGCGAAGTTGTGGCACCCATCATTCCTGAACTAATGATAAAGCCGCCAAAGAGAGTAGTACACAAATCGACATTTAATCCTCGTGCCAAAGCAGCACATAATTATAATATAGTAGAGGACTTGGCCCAATCACCGTCCGCTATGTCGACACTTGAGGTACTACAAAATTTCCCCTCCGAGAAGAAGGCTCTATTATTAGAAATAGGTGGGATTGACCCAACGGATTCCAATCTTGTGACGTTTAATCATAGAGGATATGACCCTCAATTACCAGCTCAACTCGCTTTCCTTATTCAAGTGAAAGCCCTCAACAAAACTATTCATTGAACAACTATTGATGAGGGGGCATCTACATGTATTATGTCAATGAGTTGCTGGAAAACTTTAGGCTCACCACCTTTGTCGTGATCGTCAATGACGTTAAAATCATTTGATGGACGAGCATACACTCCATACGGGATTTTAAGTAACTTGCAAGTCGAACTGGGGCGCAAGAGAGTAGAAATTGATGTTGAAGTTATCGACAGAAACCTCGATTACAACATTCTACTGGGAAGGCCCTAGATTTATGCTATGGCTGCTATTGTGTCGACATACTTCAGAAAGATTGCATTTCCTTTCCAAAGACGAATTACAATCGTCGACCAACAAACATTTCTCCCAACATTTCACAAGTTACGGGAAGCATTCTGATGATCCACGAAAGCTCTCAATCGCTTCAAAATATCAGAGTAGGCCTACTAAAAGACACTACATTGATGGGTACTTTTTCCCTACCGCCTCCAAACAATCTGGCAGAAGTGGCCACAGTGGGAACCTACAATATGGTGTCTTCCATTCAGAAGATGTCCAAACACGATGTTAGCATGGATCATCACGAGGTTTTGCATCCAAGCCCAATAGAAATATTGTAGCAATCAATGTTTTCGGCATGGGAGGCAAACCCAAATCAAGGCTCATCAAGCGTTTGGATAGATAAGTCTAAGGAACATGGTACCTCTTTAGATCCTTGGTCGCATGTACATTCTACAGACGAAGGAATTGTTCATTCAATTATGATTGACAGGGCACCATGGGAAGATTACCACCATCGTTCCCATCTTCCAGATTACAAAGAAGATTTTTCCAGCAACCTTGATCATCCTTCAGTTTTTTATTTCCTATCAAATACTGTAAATACAGTGGATTCCGAGCGAAACTTGTCTAATATTGAAGAGACTATCGCCATAAATATCTCGACCAAAGCAGATGTTGTAGAGAATATTCATGTTGGCAAATCTTGTTCTTCTTCAGAACTAGAAATATATAACGCTCTCTTTCGTGAATTCAGAGATGTCTTTGAATGGTCATATGATGAAATTCCAAGCATTGACTCGAGCATAGTTGAACACGAAATCAAAATGTATCCAGATGTCAAACCGGTACGACAACGGCTTCGGCAGGTGCACCCAAAGAAAGCCACTACCATCAAGGCAGAAGTTGAAAAACTCCTCCATGTTGGTTTCATTTACCTGGTTCCTCTAACCAATTGGGTATCGAATATTGTTCCTGTAATGAAAAAGCAAGGAATGATTAGAGTGTGTGTCAATTATAGGGATGTAAATCAAGCTTATCAAAAAGACAACTACCCTACACCCTTCATTGACTAGATAATTGATGAATGCACCAGATGTGAAATCTTTTCATTTATGGATGGATTTTCCGGGTATAATCAAATAAATATCCGCCCATAGGACCAGTCAAAGACTGCATTTATTTGTCCATGGGGCACATTTTCATACTGCAAGCTACCTTTTGGTTTAAATAATGCAGGGGCAACCTTTCATAGGGAAATGAATTATGCCTTCCATGACATCAAAAGCATCGTTCAACCATATCTCAACGATCTTCCATCTCATTCGCGAAAGTGAACCAATCATCTGCAACATTTGAGAGCGATATTTCTACATTGCCGACACTACAAGATAAGACTCAATCCACACAAATGTGTGTTTTGTGTTGGTTCTGGTCATTTACTTGGCTTTGTAGTCTCAAAAGACGAGATTCGTCTCGACCCGTGTAAGGTCCAGGAAATCATTTATTTTCCTCCACCTTCAAATTTGCTTCAGATTCAGAAACTCCAAGGGAAAGCAAACTTTCTTAGGAGGTTCATTCCAAATTATGTTGAACTTGCAAAAGGTTATACGCGTCTGTTGAAAAAATAAGTACCCTACATCTGGGATCAGGTCACGCAAGCTTCCTTTGATGCTCTAAAGGAATCCCTAGTAAAAGCATCATTAATGTATGCTCCTGATTATCAAAAATACTTTAACTTGTATCTAGCTGCATCAGATATAACCATAGCAATGGTTTTAGTTCAAGAAGACAATGGAGTTGAGCATCCTATCTATTATTTAATTCAAAACTTAAATGATACAAAAATCAAGTACTCCTATGTTGAAAAGCTAGCTCTCACAGCTGTTCAAGCTGTACATAGATTTCGACACTATGTCCTCTTTCGAAAAACTAACATTTTGTCAGATTGCAACCCCATGACTTATATCTTGTCACAGCAGTTACTGGGGGGAAAATATTACAAATGGATAGCAATTTTGCAAGAGTTTGATCTGGAATTCGTAAAAGCCCTGGTTTGCGTGGAGTTACTATGTGACTTCCCATCGTCGTCCAATGATTCAACATCCAAAGAAACAATCGTGGATGAATCTTTGTTTCTGATATCTTCAAGTGATCTGTGGTACGGAGATATAATCATCTATCTCTAGACCCAAACATATAGGTCTAATACCTCCCACTCAGAGCAACGACGTACTCAATACCAACCAAAAGACTATATGATCATCGGTGATACACTTTACCATTGTGGTATCAATACAGTTCTGCAGAGGTGCCTCACCCATGAGGAGGCCGAAAAAGTCCTGATTGATTGTCATTCAGGCACATGTGGAGGGCATCAATCAGATTACACTATGGCACAAAATATTTTACAAGCAGGATAGTTCTGGCCAACAATGTTCAAGGATTGCATAACTGCGGTCAGAAGTTGCCATGCTTGTCAAATCTTCAACCGCAAAACTAGAATACCACCAGTACCTTTGTAACCAGTGGTTTCTATTGGGCCATTCGCCAAATGGGGCATAGATTTCATGACATGTAGCCCCACCTCGGCTGGGGGGCATTCATATATCATAGTCACATTTGACTATTTTACGAAATGGCCTGAGGCGATGCCTACATTAAACAACAGTGGCGAAACGACTGCTCTTTTCTTTTTCAATCATGTAGTCTCCAGATTCGGTGTTCCACAAGTTATAGTCATAGATCATGGAGCGCATATTCGTAATCACATGATGGTTGAGTTAGCTGTCAAATTAGGATTGTCCCATGATAGCTCTACTCCATATTACCCACAAGCTAATGGGCAAGTTGAGGCGATCAACAAAGTCTTGAAGCGCATGCTGCAAAGGATGATTAGAGTCCATAAACGGAGTTGGCACCTAATCCTGTACTTAGCCCTGTGGGCATACCAGACATCGGTGAGAAATGCAACCAGGTTTACACCCTTTCAGCTAGTGTATGGCCTAGAAGCAATCTCACCAGTTCAGTGTGAAATATCGTCCCTCAAGCTCACAGTTGACCTTCTCCCTAGAACTTCAGAGGAGGAGGCTCATTTCTTGGAATTAATCCAACTAGATGAAACCCGTTGTGATGCCACCTTGGCTAACGAAGCTCATAAGAAACGAATCAAGGTGCAATTTGACAAGACTGTCAAACCCCGTGTCTTTTCAGAAGGTGACCTGGTCTTACTTTACAACCAGGAGTTCGATAAGTTGGGAGCAGGTAAGTTCCACTCTTTATGGATGGGCCCCTATATTGTTAAGCGTGTGTTAGGAAAAGGATCCTACAAGTTAATGGATCATGATGGGATTCCACTATCACAACCCTGAAATAGGTTGTACCTTAAGCGTTACTATGCTTGACTTAGTGTAGTAACCTCTTCATATGCTTTTGTTACATTTTTGTTTTCGCTAAGAGTAATCATTTTGGTAGGTAATCCACTTTTTCATTTGTTGCAGATGTCGAACCTATTGGAATCATTTGTTGGATATTCTGACGGAGCGATTTGTAGTTTGCGGAACCTATCTTCTGCGGCATGGGCCATCTTTGATCCAAGCGATGAGTTAGTGAGTTTCAAAGGAGTATGTATTGGTAATCAACGAACAACATCATTGAATACAATGCATTCATGGATCTCCTCTCTGATGCCATCACGCATGGCATACTCCGACTTGTCATCAGGCTAGACTCACAACTCGTCATTCTACAGCTCACCAGCATCTATTCCGTGTAGAATCCAACTATATATCACATGTTGCTAAGGGTCAAGATTGTGGAAAGACAGTTCGATTCTATCCAATATCAACATATTTCTAGAAACTTAAACACATTAACAGATTCATTAGAAAATTATGTGTTAAATAGACTTTTGCAACATTTATAAAGGAAAAGAATTTCATTAATATTTACATCAGGATTATATAACTTAACCAAAATAAAGCTCCGAAAATCAAAATATATATAACTTTTTATAGTTTATACATAGTATTTTGTGTCCAAGACAAAATCAGTCAAATGACCCAAAAATTCAAAATACTAGGGGGCACCCTAGTCTAATGGTGCTAGTGATAACAAGTCATCGCATGTGCAATCATGCGTAAAAGCCTAGTCCATCAACTTGGCACGCTAGTAGTATGTTGTTGTAATCTCAGAGGCAGCTCATCGATCCTCACATCCAGGATACCAAAAGTGAGACCCTCGATCTGATCCTGCAATACTACAAGAGTCTCGACCACATCCAGGTCGCGAAGGACAACCCTCCCTATAGCCTCTCCTGCTAGAACAACAATTGCTACTCTCTGGCGCATTGTTGGTCTCACTGGTCCGATATCTACATGAACACATGATTTTTTATTAGTCTTGATAAAATAAAGTGCAAGAACATTATAAGATCAATAAACAGGGATACAGTCAAAGATTTTACCTATGACACCCCACTGCTCGCCAGCTGGTAGCACCGAATTCGAGTGACCCCAGAAATCCATACCAGCATATGGACACTCGGCATAAACCATCTCCTGATGGTTGAACCACTCGAAGAAGGCATAAAAAAAAGAAACCTGCAACTGACCAGCATGTCGAGCCATAAGGTCAACCCATCTCTACATCCATGGCTCAGTCGGTGGTGGAAAACCAAGTGAAATGTACTGTGGCTACATCAGTGGGATCTTCTCCAAGGCGAAAGCAGTCAAAATAGAACCATAGCCAAAGTTCTTGGATCTCCCATTTTTCACCTTGGTAAGTGGTTCTTTTATCACCATAAGTACTGCATCACACTAGTTGAACACCTTTGGTTTGAGGCATTCCAAGGCGTACTACATATAGGACCTGTTGGCCAAGTGAAGAGCCGCGCTACCAGCCAATCTAGCAAAGGTGAATAGAATAGTCCTCAAGGACTGGTCAGTGACATCTCGAATATTGACCTTGCCGTCCCTACTCGGCTAAGATCCTTCTCTACAGTTTCAGCAAATATAATCCCTCACAAATTCACCCCCACGGGCGGAACCTGATAATGAGAGAGGGGAACCACACCTCGATAAACTGGTCAAAAAATAGATGTCCTCAACAGTTAAATGGATGGATTTGCCTCGAATCTGGAACGCTTGGTTGGTAGGATCCCATGCATCAAGGAAATATTGCAACAAGTTGATTTGTTGCCTCATGCTAGACATGCGAAAGAACTTGAGCAAACCACAGTTCCGCAATGCAGTTACCGTACCCGGATCATGTAAAGCAACCATGTCCTCTTCTTCATGCTTGGTTTCTCACCATGTAAGAATCATTTTGCTCCGATGAATCTCTGAAAAACAAACAAGAGAAGAGTCAGGATCCTGATTTGGCAAAAAACAAGCAACATTTCCATGGAAAAACAGTGCAAAAGTTTTCCTCCTTGCACCCATCACACCCCAGCTGTGTACTGGGTGAGATGCATACTGATTGGCCAATGGCCAGCCCAGTATGCAGCGCACCTTTTGATGTACAAAGGGTGTGATGGGGGTAGAACGAATTGTTCAAATCCCAGAGGCTTAGAAAAGCAAGGAAACATGCTCATAATTCAAAAAGGAAAGAATGCAATTGAAGAGCTCAGGTTTAGCTCCTACCTAGTCCAGATGGCGCTGCAAATCATCCGCAGAATCTCTTGGAATTAGCTGGTGAAAATCAAGGGGGAAAGCACCTCAAAAGCTCCAACAAATTCAAATTCAAATGAAATGGTAAAATGAGGGGTAAAAACCACTTTTAAATTTCTTTTCACGTAATTTGAGTAGGGTTTTAGTTTTTTAACTCATTTTTCAAGCATGTATTCTCATTTCTAATCAGTTTGATGGAGAAATTGAAGAGGTAGTATGACTGTCAAAAGAACATAGTGTTAATGGTGAATCAAATACCAATGACCATTATCATAAGCAGCTTTACGCAAATTTCAAACTCGTTAAAAATTAAACATAAGCAATGAGCATATGTTCCACCAGAGTTTAAGCTCATTAAAAATTGAACCAATCTCCAGTAAATAACCATTGTGAATGCATTATCATCAGATTTTGAGCCTTGGTCATGTTCTTACCATCACCTCCACTCTGTTTTAGCTGATCATATGACTCCATTTGATTGTTTACCCTTTTGAGGAACAGCTGCGATGAGTGATTCTATTAGCCATCCTTGTAACACTGCCGTGATTGGAAAATTCCAAACCTCAACTGGAACCAACTGCTACCCGAAAATATTACTTGTTCCTCAAAAATGAGTCTCCTTTAAGTTTTTTTCATCTGAATCCTAAAATATGAAAAGATTGCCGAGAAATTGGCCTCTCCAGCTCGTTAAAGCTATCGGAAGTTTTATCCCTCCTTTAGGTTTTAATCTTTTTGGACCTGAGGGATTATTACACAAAAGGATCAAGCGCTTTCCTTGTTTGGCTCATTAAAACTATCAAAAATTCATCCCTTTCGTATTATTTTATACTTTTTTGGACTTAAGGGATTATATGACGAAAAAGGATTACTGGAGTTTCATTTCCGTCCCTTTTCAGACTCTCTAAAATTGAAAAAGCACTGAGTTATCTTTGTCGTTAAACTCGTTAAAACCAATAGCGACAAACTTGTCCATACAGACAAGAACGAGTTTCACTATCACTAGGCTCGTTAAAATATAGCGACAGGTTTTCCCGAAGGGAAAATTATAGAACAAGCATATGTTATCCTCCTGAAGATTGATAAAAATAAAGAGGTACTGGTCAGCAATGACTAGGGAAAAATTGGGAAGAAAACTTGAAGAAACTTTATTAGTAGCAAGTCGCTCTTGAACATGGCACTTTCACTCAATCACCATGATTGAGTCGGGTTGGTTTATTTCGTTCATCGGTCATATTACCATTGGTCCATCATACCATCCATTTTTGGGGTTAACGCTACCAATCCATTTCAGTGTCGCCGATATGTTCAAGAGAAGTCGCTCAAAGAATTCACCAACCCATCTTGTGTCTCATCCGCTACAATACTTTCACCCTTCATTCTTTCATGACTGCCACCCTGAACCATGTATCATCAGATCGTTTTCACCTCCATAAAATCATTTGCTTCGTTCCATATCGTATATGTGGGATTCATTAAGGCCCTCCTACGATAGGTCACTTCTTGTTGACGACAGCTCATTATCCAAGAAGTTGACCTAGGAACAACCCTTTCAGTACTTTGAAGCTTACATGCCTCAGTGGAAAGCTTCTCACTTCTGGCGACAAGTTTACATCAATGGCCTTTGATCGAAAGGTTTTGCGTGGTGTTCGACGCCAAGTACCATTTTCACACCACGTGAATTGTATTGTCGTACCTTGAGGTTCATCATCATTATCAGTGATTCCTTTCGTGCCTGTTAACAACTTACATCATTGGTTGGTAATCAAGCGATGTCTTTCCATGTTGGACTCCAGAACATCTTCTCACATGGATCGACTTGTACTTCGGGTGAATATTGAACGAGTTCGAAGACCTTGGATCTAATTTCATCCATCCGAGCTGCGATATATTTAGGAAAATGAAGACATCAAATGTACATCATTGTTGCACAGATGATCATCTGAATCAAAGGATGATGGCTCTATCAGAATCATCAGTCTGCCACACAGACGGTTGTCTGTCTTATGTACATGAAAATGAATTTATAAAGCTGAGCATGGGGATGCCTGCCTCAGCTAGATCATGAAAATATTATGGAGATAATGTATTGTATTGTATCTTATTACAGGTCACCTTCTAGTTCGAAAAACCTCGGATCCTCATGATAAATCATTTCACCCAACATCAAAAGATTTACGACCTCATGCTTTAGGGGGCAACTGTTATAGGAATATTTAGGCACTGCAACCCCAATCATATATTTCCATAAACCAAGGGATTTTGAGTCCCTAAAAGTGTTGTTTCACACCCTAAAGGAACAAGGTCAGCTGATAACATCATCTCCTAGAAGTTCTCCATGGAAAACTTCTCAGAACTGGTCAAAACTAGACCATACAGACTGCTCAGTGCTAAGGGTGCGATGCATCTCACCTACCACATGAAAAAAGTGTGATGCATACTAAAAACCCCTTTTGTAGGGTGTGAAGGGTGAGAGTAGACAAATGGCAGAGACAGTTTGCAAGGTGGATAATCATGGAATCTTCCAGAAACTTCTCCTGTAACACTTGCCTCTCTGAATTCGCCCAGGGATGAGTAAGAGATCATGAATCTCCAAGTGGAACCAAGAACTATCAGAGAGAGGACACTAATCAAAATCCCAGAAGCTGAGTCAGCCCCCTACAAACATCTATATATGGATCCCTCATCCCAAAGATCCAGAGGCTAGAATCTTGTATCTTGTAAGGAAGTGTTGTTGGTTTCTTGGTGGAATTTCATAGTGTTGGGTGATCTAAGCTTTTCATGAGGTGAAGAAGGGCTTTCATGTTGGGAGGATGATGTTGGGTCAGATCAATGGGTTGTAATCCTCTCTTCTACTCTTTCTATCAATAAATTTGTTCGAGTTTTCCTCCACATTCTTGTATGTTTGATGATATATGCATTTTTGTGGTCAATATATATCTAGTCCTATATTGTTTATGACTGTAGATCCTAGTACTTTGAAGGTATTATGCTTCTTTGACTTTACAGGTACTCTTTGAAGCAGGGTAAGCAAATAAGGAGTGGCAAAGATCTGTCATAGGGGATAAGGAACAAGCAAGGAACCAAGCGAAAGATTGAGGTTGGTATTCTTTGCTCCTCTCCTATCTACTTCTCATAAAGGAAAACAAAAGTAACTTTAGTTTGTTTGTTTCTAAGATAGCTACCCGTCTTAGTGGGACTAGTAGCTCTGAATGGACACTAGATTTCCCGATAACATAGAGCCTCTACTACCAACAGATGTCCATAACATTGACAGGGTTACCTTTTAGCCAGCAATGATTCAATATCCCATCCAGATAAGAGTGCAATTTTTAGAGATAAATTAAGATTCATATACTTACTTCTTTTTCTTTCTTTTATAAACAATTTATTTTTCTTCAAAATTTCATTATTTCTACTTAAAGTTCATTGTCTTGGTTTGGTGGCCACAATTGAGAATTACATTCATTGGTTGTAATTCAGCTAAACAAGGTCGCTCATGATGAGACCCCTTGTCTCTTGATTTACAATAATCTCAAACCATTACCCTGTTTTGATATATAGTATTGGTAATGTCAATTTATTACTTCCCTATGATCATGGTAAGTCGGCTCTTGATGAGACCTCTTATCCTTTAAGTTTAAGTATATTTTAGAATTACACTATAAAAAGAGAAAAATTTACTAGATGGGGAGAATCATTGACTCCTTAAGAGTTTATGGATGACAATCATAGAGTTAAGGATGATTTTCTACCGAGAGTCTTTTCTTTGTTATAGATAATTTTCTTGAATGATGGTAGAACAAAGGTTTCTTTATAGAGCTGAGGTTTTGAAAAGGATAAGTATTTTTGGTGGAAAACAAGAAGGTTTCAGAGTAATAGAACTTAGCTTATGTTTCAAATGTGAAATTATCTTCTTAACAATCTATACTTATACAAGCGAAAAGTCAAAATATAAAAGAGATTATTATTGTAAATGCCAAAAGTAAATGCTATTTAACTTTTATTTTCCTAGAAAAAGTAAAGGCAATAGTGTACAAGGGATAAAAGAGGTTCTCTTCCATGAAAAATATTTCTTCAAAATCTGCCCATTAATAGGTAGGGAATCTCTCTTGCCTAATAAATCCTACAGTAAAAAGGTGGATGGGCTGATTTGCTCTGCAATTTGAAATGGGCCAAGCCACATTCTTTGGAATTTGGTATGCTTACCTTTTTCCTCATGTGCTTTATCCCATTTCAATACAAGGTCTTTGAGATGAAATGATTTAGGACTTACAGAATTTGCGTCAAATGAAGATTTAACTAATTGTTGATGATGTGCATGTGTGATTTTGGCTTTGTTTCTTTCTTCGTCGTGCTTGAGGATTTGTGATTTCCTAATTGCATAGAAGAGGAAGGAGTTTCTTCAATAAATTGAACTAGGGCTAGAGAGGGAATAGCTACACTTGTAGGGAGGAAAACCTATTTCCCATAGACCAAATGAAAAGGAGAAGTTCCTATTGAGGCCTTTTGCATTATTTGATCTTCCCATAGAGCAAATGTTAAAGAATTGTGCCAGTTTTTATGACTTTGATCAACTGTTCATTTGATAATTCTTATGATATTTTTGTTTGTAGATCCAACCAAACCATTTCCCTAGGGATAATAGTTAGCAGAATATTTAAGTTTAAAACCTCTTTTAAGTGCAAATCCTATCATAGCATTGCCTGTGAAATAATATACATTGTCAAACATGAGGGAACTTGGTAGGCCAAATCTAGTAATAATTAAATGATCAATAAATTCAATGATGTTTTCAGAATTGGCTACCTTATGTGGAATTGCTTCCACCCATCTTGTGAAGTAATCAGTTGCTGTAAGGATATATCTTTGTTTCTTTGAAGAGTGAAGAATGATTTCACTTATTATGTCCAATCCTAATTGTTCAAATGGTTTTTCAATGTTGACCAGCTGCAATGGTAACGTGGGTTTCCTTTGTCTTCTAGCAACTAGTTGACAAATTTTACATTTCCTTACATATTCTTGTGCATCTTTGAATAAGGTTGGCCAATAATAGTTGGCATGCGGGATCTTATGTGATGTTGTGTCTCCTCCAAAATGTGCACCAGCTGGTCCATCATGGAGTTCTTGTAAAACCTTTTATGCCTAAGATTTTTCAAGGCATCTAAGAAAAACAGAATCATAATTTTTCCTAAACAACACATCATTGATGATCTCATAGTGGCCCTTTTTCTTTTGTAACTTATTTGCATAGGGGCATATCCATTTTTCAAGTAAAAGATGATATCAGTATATTTGGATTCAGTATCGTTGAGGCTTACCTCACATATTTGTATATCGTTACCTAAATCTTGTAGTGCTGGTAAGTTGGATGCTCCTGCTAACATTCTGCAAAAAACTTGACCTTTAACAATTTTAGCTGGTCTAATCTCAATGACATATTATTGCAGTGTTGTTGCCCAATTTTCTCTTTTCTCGCCTACATCTCCTTGCATCAGTAGATTTCTTACTATTGAGAATGGGACTACTACCTTAATGTGAGTCTTGAGAAGAAATGGTATGAAATGCTTTATTGATTTGAAAACAGAAAAAGACTTTTTTTCAACATCTGAGTAGTTTAATTCACCCTCCTACAAATTGGAGCTAAAAAAATAAATTGGTGCTTCAATTTTGTCATCATTGACCTGTGTCAGTATAGCTGCAGATGATGTCTCGGAAGAAAAGGTATATAAAATGAAATGATTAGAGATATTTGGAGTTGCTAAAGAGGGAGCATTTATGATTTCTTGTGTAATTAGATTAAAATCTTCATGCTCGGTATGTCCCCATTTAAAAACATTTTTTTCTTAATCATAGATTGGAGGGGTAAAACTATTCGTGAAAAGTCAGGGACATATATTTTGACGAAATTTATCTGAACTAGGAAAGATTGCATGGATTTCTTATTATAAGGTAAAGAGATTTCAGAAAATTATCTTATCATACCGAGATCAATAAGAATTCATTTTGTTATCTCAAAACCAGACCCTGATAGGCTATTGTGATCAGGTAGACATTAAGTAACTATTTCAAACCTACTTTAGGTTGAGGCTTAGCCTCCCCAACCTGAGAGGGCTCTCTCACAAGATTAAAAATTTGGAAAATGATTAAGATGGCTAACTCTATAAAACAAAATGAACAAGTATAAGAGGTTGAAACACAATCAGAAAGTATCCATTGGGCTTATGGAGTCAGATTTGCTTTAGTATTGACAGTAAAGTTAGCTTTGCATAGAAGTCAGGGCATTCAGAATCCAACATATGTGGAACACACCAAACACATAAGGGACCAACACAGTTTATAAAAGTATGCAAGAAATTAGTGCACTGTAAGTGATTTCTAAGTGATCACACATTCATAACACTGTAGATAATAGGAAGAATAAAACACAAGACATTCAAAACATCGAATTCCTTCTGATTCCTGAGAAGCAAGGCCAATATTGTATTACTAGAAAACAGAGTCTTTACACAAAGCACAATATAAGAGCTTTTCTCAATAATTTTCCAACCCCTTGTACATCAGATTTTCTGCTATATATAGAGCTCTCTCCATAACTGAGATTCCTCCTCCAGCATGAGGGGAACTCGAATTCATCTTATTATGACACCTATTAGCACTTTTAACTAACTATTAAATACCACTAACTACTAACTGGGAGTTCTAGAAACCTAATACAATTAGGAGTCTAACTCCACATTATGTTGGTGATAGTATTTATTACAATCAAAACTCGTTCTTTGACAAGTGGTCTCCTTCAATTTAGCTATGGTGGATGTTGAAGCTCCTTACTAGTCCTTAATGTCTTATCCCTTTACTAATGCTAAGAAGTAGGAAATTGCCCCTGTTTTTCTGCTTTTGGTTTCCTCAAAGATATTCGAAACCAGTTAACCATGTTGTTATTCTTTAATTACCCAAAAATCTATTGGAGTGCCATGTTTTTCATGTGTTGTAATACTTTCCCATATACATGTGTGATGACAAAACCTTTTCCAAGTTGTTTGAAAAGTCATGGACAATACTGGCGGTGATCATTTGTATAACAAAAGCTTTAGAGTTCATATATCTTTCTTCCACTTGTTTGGCCATTGTTGATTACTTGCACATTGTAAATGATTCTTTTCTGAAACTCCCTTTCAAAAATTTCCCCTCAGTCACTCAAAATTGGTCAAATGAGTTTAATTATGCAGCTACAGCAGTTTCGTAGCATGCTACGAAACTGCTATGCATTAGGCATCATCTTCAGCAGTTTCGTAGCACATTACGAAACTGTTGTGTAATCACAAAAACACAGCTTAAGCTAAAAAATTTCTATCTTGAGGCTTCGTTATATTGAAATGTCCTTTTCATCTGCCCTAAAACTATTCAAAACTGAACATGGTAAATCATCAAAATTTGTGACTTAACCTTACATTTTTCCTTAGCTAAGGAAATCTTTCTTGTTGGCTTAGCTGTATCTTCTAATCTTCAATTTGCCTTTTCATGACTCTGATCCCAGCTCTCAGGCTCGTATTAACTTTTCTGATGAATTATGCTTCCTTTAATGCAGGAACTGTCTAGGTATAGTATTGGGTATTACAGTCGACCACCTTGGGTATTGAAAATGTTTTCTCTTCCCACAGAGCCTCCATTTTATTAAATTGAGCTTCCTTGATCGCATGTTTCCTTGAGTGTTATATGGGAATAGTGTCCATACGAAAGATGCTATTCCCACTAAGATGGGTGGCTATATTAGAAACAAACAATCAAAGTCTACTATTGATTCCTTTTATGAAAATAGATGAGAGGAGAATCAAGAGGGCCAACCTGAGTCTTGCGCTCGATTTCCTCTCCTTCTTGATAGAATTTTGTTGCTTGCTCTTGTCTGCTCAGCTTCAAAAGGACCTGTAGAATCACAGCAACATACTACTATGCAAGAAACAAGGATCTAAGTTCATAAATAATGCAGGATCAGATGTGCATTAACCATATACAAGCATATATAAAAAGTACACCAAGAATATGGAAGGAAACAAGAATATCTTTATTCAGATAAAAAGAGCAAGTGGATTACAACCATGAGCAGCTCTGACCCAGCATCATCTCCAGCTAAGAAGGCCTTCTTCACCTCAAGCAAAGAAAAATCACCACACTGTAATGTCACCAGAATACAACAACACTCTCTATAAGTTACAGGAATTCCCAGCCTCTGGATCTCTGTGATGAGGGACCATATATAGATAATTACGAGAGGTGGAGGTCATCTTTTGGGATCTTGATTTAGTGTCTTCTCTCTGATAGTTCTTGCTTCCACTTGGAGAATGAAGATCTCTTACTCATTCCTGGTCAAAAATGGAGCGGCAAGTGTCAGAGGGGAAGCTTCTGGAAGATTCCATGATCTTCCACCTCGCATTTTTGTCCCTGCCATTTGTCCATTCCCGACCATCGCACCCTACAGAGGAGCCAAACAGTATGAATCGCACCCTGTACATTGGGAAGGTGATATGCATCGCACCCTCTGCATAGAGCTTTCAGTATCGTGCAGTTTTGACCATTTATGAGCAGTTTTCAGTGGAGAACTTCTAGGAGATGATGTAATCAGTTGACCTTGTTCCTTTAGGTAGTGAAACAACACTTTTAGGGACTTAATAGCCCTCAGTTTATGGACATTTTTTATTGGGGTTGAAGTGCCCAAAAATGTTTATAACAGCTGCCCCCTAAAGCATGAGGTCGTTAATCTTTTTTGATGTCGGGTGAAATGCTTTACTATGAGGATCTAAAGTTTTTCTGAGCTAGGAGGCGACCTGGAATAAGATACAATACATTACATTATTTGACAACATTTTTTCATGATCTAGCTAAGGCGGGCATTCCCATGCTTAGCTTTATAAATTCATTTTTCATGTACATAGGACAGACGATTGTCTGTATGACAGACTGATGATATGGACACATCATCCTTTGATTTGGATGATCATCTATTCGGCAATGATGTACACTGGATATTTTTATATTCCTGAATATATCACAGCCCGGATGGATGAAACTAGATCCGGGGTCTTCAAAACTCGGCCAATCTTCACTCGGAGTACAAGTCGATCCATGTGAAAAATGTGTTGGAGTCGAACATGGAAAGACATCACCTGATTACCAGCCAATGATGTAAGCTGTTAACAGGCGCGAGAGGAATCACCAATAATGACGATGACCCTCAAGGTACTACAGTACAATTCACGTGGTGTGAAAAGGGACTTGGTGTCGAACACCACATAAAATCTCTCGGTCGAAGGCCATTGATGTAAACCTGTCGCCGAAAGTGAGAAACTTGCAATTGAGGCATGCAAGCTTCAAAGTACTAAAAGAGTTGTTCCTAGGTCAACTTCTTGGATAATGAGCTGATGTCGACAAGAAGCGACCCGTTGCGGGAGGGCCTTAATGAATCCCACATCAACGACATGGAATGAAGCAAATGATTTTGGAGGTGAAAACAAACTAACGATATGGGGTTCAGGGTGGCGGTCATGAAGGAATGAAGCATGAATGTATTGCAATGGGTGAGACTCAGGTGAATTGTCTGAATGACTTCTCTTGAATATACCGGCGACACTGACGATGGATTGGTAGCATTAACTCCAGAGATGGATGGTGTGACGAACCAATGGTGAAGACTAGTGAACGGAACAACCCAACTCGACATGGATGCGGAAGGAAAGTGTCATGTCCAAGAGCGACTTGCTACCAATAAAGTTTCTTCTTGTTTTCTTCCCAATTTTCCCCAGTCATTGCTAACCAGTACCTCTTTATTTTTGTCAAGCTTGAGGAGGATAAAATATGCTTGTTCTATAACCCACCCTTCGGGCAAACCTGTCGCTATATTTTAGCGAGCCTAGCGACAGTGAAACTCGTTCTCGTCCTGTTGGATGAGTTTGTTGTTATTTAGTTTTAACGAGTTTAACGACAAAGATAAATCGGTCTCTTTCAATTTTATAGAGTCTGAAAGAAATGGAAAGAAGACTCTGAAGATTATTTTTCGTTGTATAATCCCTTAAGTCCGAAAAAGCGTAAAATAATACAAAAGGGATGAATTTTCGATAGTTTTAACGAGCCGAACAAGACAAGCGCTCGATATTTTTGTCTAATAATCCCTCAGGTCCAAAAATATTAAAATCTAGAGGAGGGATATCACTTTTGATGCCTTTTAACGAGCCGGAGAGGCCAATAACTCGGCAATCTTTTCATATTTTATGAGTCAGGTGAAAAGAGCTTAAAGAAAACTCGTTTCTGAGGAATGGGTGATGGTTTCGGGTAGCAGCTGATTCCAGGTAAGATTTGGAATTTTCCAATCACGGCAGTGTTATAAGGATGGCTAGTAGAATCACTCTTCGCAAATGTTCCTCGAAGGGGTAAACAATCATATGGGGGTGAATGATCGGCTAGAAAACAGAGTGGAGGTGATGGCGAGAACACGACCAATCTCAAAAACTGGCGATAAGGCATTCACAATGGCTATTTACCTGTTCATTTTTTAATGAGCTTAAACACGGGGAGAAACACTTGCTCATGACTTATGTTTTTTTTTAACGAGCTTGAACTATGCGCTAAAACTGCTCGTGGAGAGTTTATTTTTTAACGAGCTTGAACTCTGCGACAACATTGCTCACCAGTCGTATGATAAGAAACGTCTCATTCAAGATGCCATTTTTTATGGAGCTTACACCTTTTGAAGCTTTGCCCCGGAGCCTCTTACATGCATGCTAGGAACGACCAACTACGCCTCTCTACTTATCTACTAAAATCACCGTCAAGGCTAGGTAGGACAATGTTTCCTTTACTTTGCCGGCGGGCAAATTACCCCTACAAAGATGAATGGTTTTGGCCACTCACCCGACCTAGGCGGTTGAAGTCAGTGGAATCATGGAGCTAACATTAGCTGGTCATTTCTCGCTTGCTTACAAAAGGTTTGCATGCCCCTAAGTATAGCGAAGTAGAGTTTCTTGGTTACCCTTCAATTTGTAGACAAAACATTTGTTTTATCGGGAAAGGCCTACCTTCTAACGGAGGTATCTTATCCGGTCTAATTCCCTCTTCCTATATGGACGGGTATCGAACTAGTCATATATCCTTCGTCGAAACCTAGCCTATACCCAGAGTTTTCTGTCGAAATAGACCAGGGTGTATGCCCCCAGGGTTTCAGTCACATCTTCCTGAATCACTCGCGCTCATCAGGTGGACAGACTGGAGACCGATGAGACATTTCTTGCGTGAAAAGACCATTCAGGGATGGCATTTGATTATTTGCGATGTGTGAACCGGGGAATGACATTTGGTCTACGAGCTTGACCATTTATGGCCTCGTGCGGAAATTCACATTCTCTAAAGAGTGAGGAGACGATGGCTCCCATGCAATAAATATAGTCGCGTCCAAGGAGTAGATTGTAATATAAAGGTCCTTGAACTACCATAACATTCATGTGAACAGTTTTCCTTCTCAAAGTAATGGGCACATTTGGAAGGATCCCTAAAGGTCAACTAGTTCCCCTATCGAAGCCTGTTAGATTTCTCATTTCAGGCAAAAGAGATGGCGAACCAAGGGCTTTCCAAGTAGTTGAGGAAAGGATACTCACAGAAGCCCCTTCATCAATGATGGTACCAACCATGACCATTCTGTAAGCTTGTACAATAATTCTGAATGGTACACTGGCTGGAAAACGGGGTCTGCCTAGTACATTCCAGTCGAAGGAAACAACTAGGTTGCTTGGTGGTGGGACCAAATACATAGCCGGGTAGGATTCTGATGAACTTCCTTCTTGCGGTAAAGGAATGGGAGGACTACCCCCAAGCTCATCGGAGTCGGTGTTGATGAAAAGAATTTGAACGGTGTCGTTCTCTTTCTCTTTGGTGAGGGTATCGTTCGAAGATGAAAACTCTGAAGGCAATACCAGGTCAACTGCCATATCGACCCTTTGACTTTCGTCTG